>OZ038391.1:8246229-8296229 GCA_964036045.1 Eutreptiella sp. 'Long Island Sound 2002'
CCTCCCCCAAGAAGGCGGCCGGCCCGGAGCCGAGCTGTGCGCCCAGGCGCAGAATATCGTCCGGATCGGAGGGCACGGGCACCTTGCGGCCCGCGACTTCGATGTCGTTCAGATCGGCGGAACACCGCTGTGCGCGCGTCAGGTAAAGCCGCACGGCCTCCACGAAACGGTCCGGCTCGTTGGAGCAGATGATGACGTTGTCGACCATGGAGGTAACGAACACCCCATCCATCCGTATGATGGGCTCCATGAGCGCCCATGTGGTCGTGTTGGCGACCCCGCAAGACTGCGTGGCACCCATGGGGAGTCGCTCCAGACAAAATAGCTCATGTTCCGCATTGTCCCACCGGATAGGCATGGCGGAGCGCACGACATGGTAGCTGCCCACGCCCAGTAGGGGAAACTGGTCGAACCAGGCGAAGTGGTCGAGCTCCAGCCGGTATGTGTAACCCGAAATGCAACGGCGGCGCTCGACGCGGGAGGGATAGGACAGCGGGGGAACCAGCGACTGCTGGAAGAAGGGATTGTAAAGAGTCTCAAAGACGGGGCGCCAGCGCCGCTTGGCAGGCTGGGGCACGGCGAACCCACGCACGCCGGAGCGAATCTCCTGACCCCCCAGGGGCCGTATTTTACCCACCTCCAGGAATCGGGTCCACTGCTCGTGGGTGAACTTGGAGACGGGTACTTGCGACGCGGTGAGGAGAGGGCGATCAGCAATCCCATAGCACCCGGCGCTCTGAAGCAGACTGACAGCCCCGTCAAAGGCTGCCCTGAGGTCATCAGACTCGATGGAGGCGCGCACTGCCGGCAAGTTGACGGTGGACACGGCATGGGCGTGGAGGGTCCAGTCCTTGAACGCATCCTGGGTCCCATCATAGTCATCCTGCAGTCCTAACTCAGATGACGGCGGCGCCTGTCGCGGGAACAGAGACGGTGGGGCCCGCACACGACGTCCACGCTCCCCGTTGAACCCCGACCAGCGCCCCATCTTCATCGGTGCGGCAACATCCCCGCCCATCGGGGTGACTGCCCGCGAGAGTTTGGTCGCCCTGGAGGCGGCCGCGCCCGCCGCTTCAGTGCTCTCATGCCCCCAGCCGAGGTAGCGGAGGAGGGTATCCCGGCGCTTGTGACCGGACAGCAACTGGAGCTCGGCGTCAGTGGCCCCGGCCCTAGCGTTGCAGACCAAGGCCCCACGGCGTATGCTGCGGCAGCTGTGATCGGGGAACCTGCCCAAGGCCACCGACAGCTCACGCTGGGCAGTCTGGGAGAAGGCGTGATAGGGGGCGTCGCCCGGGTCCCGCTGCGGGGAAGTGCGCCGCGCCGCTTGCCGCCGCTCGTGGAAGAACGCCTTCAGCTGCTTGGCCACGGGGGCAGGCATAGTACTGTGAATGGTGTACGGCCCCCAAAAGAATGCACCTTTGCCCTCGGTGAACAGGGCCTCGACCGCGACGTTGCCATGTGCACCCGCGGCGTCCGCGATGCGCACGTTCTCCGGGTCGAGGCGGCGTGTGTCGCCGACGCGCGCTGCCAGGTGCCAAGCGAGTTGCAGTAGGTACCAGGCATCGCTCCCCCGGAGCTGGGACTCAAGCACATCAAAGTCGGCGTAGCTCAGAGGGGCTGACTTCTGCGGGCGCAGTGCGGTGACCCGTGCCTTGCGTGTGGCATGGGACGCCGCCCCGCGGAAATAGGGGTCCGTCCGAATGTCGATGACGGCCCCGTTGTAGGACGGAACGTAGTACTGGAGGTCACGCAGGGCGGACGCCACCGTGGACAGCGAGGACGAAATGGTGCTCCAGGCCCAGTGGCGCTTCCTGGCCTCCCTCAGAACCATCTCGACCACCGCCTTCGGTAGGGGCGTGTTGTTGAATTCGTCCGGCAGATGGCGGATACGGTGAATCCACCGTAGGTGGGACTGGCGTGTCTTCGGTGACATGCCGGACCACACGAGGGGATGCACATGGCGAGGACACTCCAGCGCCTTGCCCAGCGGGTGCCACCGCTTGGCATCCAGGACCCTCCAGGTGCCCGCGGGGGCGCTGTCCATGGATGCGAGCGTAGCGCGCGCCGGATCGTCGAGCTGGTTGTGCAGGGCATCGACCTCGGATGGATCCGCGGCCTCGTCGCCGTAGTCGCTCCCCACGTCGTCGTCGTCCTCATACCCACAGCTCGACGCGAACTCCGGGAGAGCCTGAACGCGGCCGAGGGTAAAGTAGGTGAAGTCAGGGTCCGGGAGTTGAAGGTAGGCCGGATCCTGAGACTCAAATTGACAGCACTTGTCGCACCAGCGCGCGAGGACCTCGGCCTCGCCCAGGGCCGACCGAGCAGGGGCCCGCAGAAGCCGCGCCACACACTGGACCCGATGGGCCCCACGGCGCGCCATGGAGAGGCGGATATGCGACCCCCGCGGCACGTCACGGAGCGCACGCTCCACTTCATTGTGACGCATGGCTGGCGCGCCTTCCCGCGGGGCGAAAAGCACCGTGTCGGCGGACGGTCCCGTAGGGCATGTGTCCCCCGTAGAAACCGCGTCCCACTGCGGCTCCCCCTCGGGATCGAGGACGCGGAGAACGGCGTGCCGCTGGGCCAAAGACGCATGGACCCAGCAGGTGTGTACCCCCGCGATTTCCAAGGCTGGTAGGCGGCAACCCCGGCGCATGGTAGTAGCGCACCCACAGCGTCGATCCGTTCCCTTAGTGGTCTCGAGAATGGCGGGGTGATGCCAGTGGCAGAAACCCCCGCACACGTGATTGGGTGACCGGGGGTTCGAGCAGTCCCGGCATGTCCCGCGGGGCGCGACCCGAGCCGACCCGGGCCCAGGGGCGCCATCCCGGGGCGCGGCGGACAGCGTCGTACCCAGCGATGACGGTTCCGTCGCCGACGTCGGGGAGGTAGAGGCCCGCGCGTGAGTCGCTGCGGGCGGGGTCACCTCCCTGTGGGTGACTGGGTCAGGGGAGGGGACAACCGTTCCTTGCCGAGTCCGCGTCACCTGCGACTGCTCCGCAGCGGACAGTGCAGGGGGAGGGCGACCAGGCCCCACCTCGGGCAGAGAAACCAGCCCAGGCGGACACGTCGCTTCCGCAGAAGGCACCGGCACGGAGGGGACGGACGGATCGGGTACAGGGGACAGCTCCCGCGTAGTCGGGGCACAAGACGGCAACACGGACCAACGGAAACTCGGGCGATCCGCCGGCTCCACTCTTGCCCGCGAAAGCCCCAGATAGAAGTTGTGGGCCTCACGAATGTGGGCCCTAGTCAGGGTCCCTGGCTCGGTGAGCGCGTAGATGGTCTGGAGGGTGTTATTCACGGCCTCGACCCCACACTCCGTCTCCTGCTGGCGTCGACAAGACGCGTACACAGCCTCGGGCTGAACGGGCAGGCCGCAGTGGCGACGGAGAAAGGAGGCGAAGACTCCAGCCCAGCGCAACGTGGCTTCGCCGTAGGCGGCCCCCCGAGCATCAAACCGCGCGCCCGTCGCGCCCGCCCCGTGCCAACTGTCCCGCACCACAATGGCCCCGCCCGCGTAGGCGAAGGCCACGAAGTGCTGCTCCGGTGCGATGTGCGCCACCGTAGCGACCTTGCTGGTAAGCGTGCCCGGGTCCCACCCGATGCCAGCGGGCAGGGTACAGCGTCCCTCCCACCAGGTGAGGGCCCTGCAGGGCAGATAACTCCATCCTGTAGCCGGTGGGTCACGAAAGACGGCGTCCAGGATTGGGGCATCCACGGCGGTGTCGGTTAAGTACGTGTGCCGTTGAAAGGCACGGTAGGCCATGTGCAGCTTATCCTCCTGCGCGGCGGCTCGGGCCCTCACCGAGGCCACAATCTGGGTTGCACAGTCACGGAAAAGGCGGAGTAGAGGGCGGTCGGAGCGACAACCGCCTCGGGACGCCCAGAAAACCGAATCGGCGGTGGCCGAAGTGAGCCGGGCAAGGCTGACGGTCGCCTGCTCCCCCCCACCGGGATCGCAGTGATGGTAGAACTCGCGGACGAGGGCAACAGTCGCCCCGCTCAGGCCGGCGGACGCGGCCCTGGAGAGGAACCACGACAGGGGCACGGGCGTCTGCACAACGAACTCCTCGGTCAAACTCGCCGGGTCGAAAGTGGCTGCCGCGGCTCGCTGAGCGTCGGCGTCGTGCGCCGAGCGCCGCGCGCGCGTGCGATGGGCCACAGGTGGAGCCTCCTCAGGTACGTCGAGGGAATAGCGCACCGGGCCGAGCCCCAAGGCCCCCTCAGGTCCGTCTGCAGGGGGCGACAGGGGAATCGCAGCGGACGTCGGGGCCCCACCGCGCACGACGTCGTCAAAGCCGATCATGGAGGCAAAGTCGGGACACGCGGCGGCGAGGAGCGCCGTGAGATGCTGAGTCAAGGGGCGGCACTCCGTCAACAGCGCCCGCCACGCGTGAAGGGAGACGTAGCGCGGGGGCGTCAACTGGGCCTGTGGTAAGGGCCTGGTGCCGTACGCGGCCCAGGCGCCCACGAAAAAGACATGGAGGCCGCACTCGGCGGACCCCCGGAACTGCTTGGCGTGCGCCACAATCACCGGCCGTGCGAGGCCGAGATCGCGCGTGAAATGGGAGGTGATGTCCCTGGCGGTGGCCGGATGCCGGGCGGAGTCGTAGACGACGGTGGTCAGGCGCCCAGCAACCCGGCGGACAACCGCCGTAGTCCAATGATACCGAACGTGCACTGGCATAATAGCACACGAGTGCCTCTCCAAAATCGAGAGGAGCCGCGCGACCAGGTCACGTGCCAGCCCCCGGCGGATCGACGGACGCTCCTCCGTCCGTACCCGGTAGAACAAAGCGGCGGGCACGTAGTTGGGGAAGGCGGGGGCCATCCGCAAATCCAAATCCATGTCACTCAACTCGGCATCGAGGGACCCGCCCCGTAGGTCGCCAGGGCGGAGCCTGCCGCACCCGGCCGAAGCTGGCCCCCTGTTTTGATTCACGTCCTCTGGAGAGCCAAGAGGACCGCTCAAAAACCCATCTGGGTCGAGGGATCGGTGGGCGCGCCATCGTCGGTCACGCCACGGGGCACAAGGGCGGTAGCGTCGTCCGCACTGCCACCAGCAGGACCCCCGCGAGGCTGGCGGCGCCGGGCCGGGAACTCAGGCGCTTGCCCAGGCTGTTGGTCCCGACGGGCCTTCCCGCTCCGATCGGTGGGCCCAGGTGGGCCACCGGGCTTGGGTTGCGGCACAGCTGCGGGTTTAGAGGCAAGCTGGACGGCCTTACGGAGTCCATCGATCTCCGCACGTTGCTGCTTCACCTGGGCCTGCAGATTGGCAACAGCGTCACTAGCGGGGCCCATATCCACTGCATAGCGCCCCCTGGGGTCCGGCCCTTCAACGAAGAAATATGGCTCGCCACCCTGGACCGGCGGACGGACGGAGACCCGAAAGGACGCCCCCAAAGACACCGCGCGCTTGTAGGCCATGGGAAGCCGCATGCCGCCGCCGCCGCTGATGCGCCCCTCTGCACTGTCTGGAACATGGTCCAGAATATCCTGGTTCAACCGGACGAATTCCTCACAGACGGGCGGCAAGAGGGGAAAGGGACACGCAAGGATCTTCGGCAGGTTCCGAGCCTTGAACTGGGGATGTCGATCCTTGTGGTCCTCCTCCATCATTTCGGTAACTACGACGTTGTGGGCCCGAATGCGTGACGGCAGGTCCCTGTAGCGGAGCAGAATCGCGGCGTAGACCTGTGGGCTATCGGCCCAGACCAGGTGGGAGTAAAGGAGGACGTCCTCGATGACCAACTCACCCTTCTCGGCCCACCATATGATCTGGGTCTTCGCCTCGTCGGCCGAGTAAGTATTGATGATCCCCCCCCGCCTGGGGTGCCCCGTGGGATAACGCGTATTGCCGTAGAGGTGCTCGAAGACCTCCATGTAAGCCTTCTTGTGCGCCGTGTCGAGATCCGCCTCCCTCTCGAGGCGTCGTCGCTCATCGGCCGTGCGCTGGCGTTCCTCCTCACGGCGCTCGCTCTCCAACTCGAACTGCCTTTCGAGGGCCCGTGCCAGCTCCAAAGTGGACCGGCCCGAAGCGGGGTTGTCCAGGCCGGCCTCTCTGAGATCGTACTGCCGCGCCAGCGTCTCGATGCGCTTGTTCTTGAACTCCTCGCTCCCGGGCCCGGCACGGATGGCTGCAGCGGCCGCGTCAACCGCGGGGTCCTGCCCCAACGTGGACCAGTCATTGAGCACGCCACCACGCAGCCGCAGGACCAAGTCCAGCGTGGACTCCCTCTGAACGTTGTAGTCGGCGAGAGTACGGCGGGCCTCCAACTGTTTGCCCGCATACAGCAACCTCTGCGAACCAGGGGGAACGCGCACCTTGGCCTGGACCCGCAGCATCACGGTCGCCACTGAGTCGGCGGACCTGACATCCAGGGTCACCGTCGTCCCAGACAAAGTCGTCACGAAGATCTGCATACGGGCCCCAGGCGAACGCGTACTGAGAGAGTCCTGCTCGGAGTCCGCAGGCCCCCAGTGGTCCGTACCATCCGCCATATTGGGCCTGTCCACCAGCGTACTGCAGCCAGGCCCCCAGTGGTCCGTACCCTCCGTTATATTGGACCGGCCCATCAAAGTACTGCAGCCAGGCCCCCAGTGGTCCGTACCCTCCGTTATATTGGACCGGCCCATCGAAGTACTGCAGCCAGGCCCCCAGTGGCCCGTACCCTCCGTGATATTGGACCTGCCCACCGAAGTACAGCAGCCAGACCCCCAGAGGCCCGTACTCTCCACTGAAGTAACGCAGCAGGTCGTGGAGGACACACGCGGCACACAGCACCACAGCCGGCAGCCCTCGACAGCCAAAAGGCCAGAGGGCCGCCCAGCTCTGGCCCCAGGAGCCGATGCGCTGCACCCCCTGTCACTGTAGTCGGACAACGTGCACGCAGCGGTCGTCAGGACCAACAATTTCTGGTCCACCCGGTACCGCGGCGTGGTCAGCATCATGGGCTGGATGGTCTGCAGCATGTGGTAGATGGTCTGCAGCACTCTCTGCATCAGGACCCAGGTGTCGTCCGCCATACTGTGCAGTACCCAGACAGCCTGCTGGCTCAGTGTCAGGCCGAAAGCCGGCGGCGCCAAAGACTGGAGTCCGTGCCGCGAGGCCCCGCAGTTGCTGGCCCCCCCATCGGTGGTCGAGACCGGGGCCAGCGTGTTGTTGCTGTCGATGTACACCAGGCCCAGTAGTGGGCAGCGGAGCGCCGCGCGTATGGCGAAGGGGTCGACGTCACGGAGCTCCATCCGGTCCTGCGGGGCAATCGTGCTCCGGAACATCAAAACAAAAACAACAATGGGTAGCTCAGGCTACAATGGAGAAAGGGAAAAAACCCTTCACCTGAGCGTGAAGGAACAACAGAGGTGGGCGTGCAAGCTATAATAACCTATAAGCTGTTTGACGGAAGAGGTGGTGGTGGGGGGGGGGGGGGGGGGTAAACATAAAAGAGTGCCGTTTGACCAGAGGTTGGTCATTGGACAAGGCCATGAACGTTCAACGCCTGAACACTTTTCCGTGGGCCACTCTGCCTGCTGATGATCACCTTGGCTGTCTGGCATCTTGGTGCTCCCTGCTGATCGCTGTGGACGGGTCTGCGCTTGAAGCGGGAGGTTACCCCGCAGTCCCCCCAACAGTAACTGTCAGTCACCCTCCAACCCCAACGGCGGCTGCAACGGTTTTGCAACGGCCGCCTCCCAACCGCTCTCCCATCCGTAGCCAACCTGTGGTACAGGCATTCGCGGCGCTACCCTGTGTCTCTCAAGTGCAGGCCTGGCCGTGGACTTAGGGGGCGTTTTTGCACAGCGCGGGCACAGTAAACACTGTAAACAAAAGCAAATGCAATACATCTTCTCTGTGCCCAATGCAAATTCACGTACCCAGTTCAAATTCAGAATGCACCGAATGATGAAACACTATTAGAAAAATCAACCTTTGCACAATACGTAGGTCCACCAGCGCCGTAGTTTGGCCTTCTCAGGTGCCAATTATTACATTGTTTATCCCGGGAACACCCCCTGAAGACCACCCACCTACAGAGGCATGCATAATCAATTCAAAACAGCATGCGGTGCAGAATTCAGGACCATGGGGCCCGTGGCAAGAATTAGACTTGAAAAAAAAAAACACTCCCCGGTGTACCAGCAGGGGCTGTAGGGTGCAGAATTCAGGACCCTGGGACCCGTGGCTACCGATGGTAGAAAACAGCCGACTTTTCGCACATTGCACGGTGCGCCCTCTTATGGCTCACACCCCCATGCCACGGATAGTATAACCCAGGAACGGTTGTGGGGAAGGGGGGCATCAAATGGTCGGTCGGCTGAACTGGATGTCCCCGCCATAGACATTTCCAGCCATTGTTCATCAGCATGTTCGCACAGGGTCCGGGTTTTTGCTAGGCGACTGTCCCGGTGCTTCCGCCAATGTTCATTGTGCCTCGCTTCCGCATGTACACTGGTTCCTGACCTTGCAGAGTGTTCGTGCTGGTCATGACTCTACCGGGTGAGTGGCGTTTATGCTGGTCAGCGGTCAGTCCCTTGGTGTACCTGCTGGTAGCTGGCCCCACTCGGCCAGTACCCCTTGGGACGGTTATCGTGGTCCTTAGGTTGAAAAACCCAGTGGGTACAGGTTTGGTTAAGGTCACTTACATTCAACACACAACCATTCAATGCATGGGGGGCCGTGGGGGGGTGGAAGACCTGGACCCTGCCGTGTCACAGGATATTGTTGATGCTGTGTCCTCTGGACTGCGTGTCCTGCTGGATGCATCGCTGACATTAAAATCAAGGGGGTCTGGGGGGGTGTCCTCCATTGGGACTAGGCACAACTCCTCTAACAAGCAGAGCGAGGCCAGCGGAGTCATCGGAGACTCTCGCACTGGCGTCCTGAAGGTTTGCCGGTTCGGTCCCACCACTCTGGGAGTGGTAAACTGGTCCAAGCCTCTGCGGGGCGTGACACTCGTCGACCGTGCCATTCCCCTCTTTATGCTGTAAATTGGCTCGAACTCTGGGGGGGGGGGGGGCAGGGGTTTTCCGCAAGGGCTGGTCAGTTGCCGTGCAGTACACCAGGTGTCCAGTGCCAAATTGTGTGGTATGCCTGTTGATTGGGGCGATGTGCGGAGGAGTGCATTTTTGTGGGTCAGAGCGGAATGCGGACCCCACATCCCCCCCCCCCCCAGTGTGCAATGACCAGCAAAGTTTTTCAGTTTGCCTTGGGGCGCGGGGGGGGGGGGGGTTAGAAGACTCGTAAGGGCTGGACAATGCCGTTTGCCCAGGGGGATGGTCATGGGACAAGACCACGGTCAACCAGAATATTTGCCTGCCGGCACAGTGTGCGGCAAGTGTGGCACCGAATACCCTGCGGATGACAATCCACGGACGGAAGAACAGAGAATTACCCCGGTCGCCGAAGATCATTTTTCGTCTTGCAGATGTCAACCGGCGGTCCATGTGCAACAAAACTTCGTCCCAGACTTATCAATTCTGGGGAAAACGGGGGCGCCGTAAACAGCGCCCTTTGCCCGGGGGTGTGGCCATTGCACAGGCCGGTCGTTGCAAAGCCGGCCGTTGGGGGCATGAGGGGGGCACATGGCGTCCACTTCCCGGCCGGCAGGCCTTACATGCCACTCCCAAGGCAGTGAGGTTCGGAGGGTGCTCTCCATCATCGATGGGGGAAGCGCGACGGGGGGCGCACCGCAGGCGCCACAGGGTAACCCCCACCCCATGTGCGCAACAACCGGCAATGTTTCACCGCTTGGCCAGCGGGTGGCCGTTGGACAGTGTTTTAACTGGCAAAGAAAAGCGCTGTTTGACGAGGGGGCGGTCGTCGGACAAGACCACGGGCACTTCTGCAGCCCAGAAAAAAAGTTTCCGGGCACATTACGCGGCGGTTGTGACCAAAGATGGGTGCTGCTTTGCCCCTGGGCTTGGGCGCTGGCTTCGGCTTGGGCTTGGGAGGGGCTCTGGTACCTGGAAGTGCTTGGGGACCGCCTGGACCTCCATCCTGTCGCGTGTAAAATACAACTTGCCATTCAAAACATGTGGCCACTGCCTGACAACGCCTCATTCCTCGCTGGTGGGCCCAATAGGGAGGCCGATCGGAGGTAGCTGGTGATAGCCCCAGGAACTCCATCTTGGTTAGAGGGTCCGGACAGAAGAAAAAAGTTCACACGGACCAAGGTCTGAATTGACACACAGCAGCGGCTGCACGCCAACCAAGTTGGGCCAACCCGGTGCAAAACAACCCAAAAGTTTTTTTTAACGGGGCCTTTGCCCAAATAATATCTACAAATCTGTCAGTATCGGCAGAACCCTCGGGACGAGAGAATTGGGACTGGTGTCACACAATGCTGCAGGGTCCGATCCAGGGTCACTGTCAGAACCCGAATTGGGGTCCCAATCCAAATGTGGTGGGCAACAACAACGGTCATCGCACCCACCTGAAGTTTCGTCCTACCTGCCTCAGAATTTGTCCTTCCGGCCTCAGTTTTCATCACCCGTGCATTAAACTCCGCCCTACATGCCTGCATTTTTGTTCCACGGCCACCACAACTCATTCCATAGCCATGAAAGCACCATCCTGTACAACAACAACAACAAAGTAGGGTCGGAAAAAGCGCCGTTTGACCGGCGCCCCTGGGTGTTGCACACGGCAGTCGTTGCGCAAGGGGGCGGTTCCCAAGGGGCTTGCGATCACTGAGCGTTTCCTAGCGAGTGTAAAGGGGCACGGGGGGTCAAGAAACATAAGGGCGGAGTCGGTCTGTCCCGACGACCGGTGGGCTAGCACGCCTTACCTCCGTAGCCTCGTGTCAGCGGGTTTCGGATAGGGGCTCTCCTCATCAGTGGCCCAAACACCTGAACGCCCGTGCAAGACAGGGGCTCGCGGGTGTGTGCACGCTTCCCGGGGAAGGGGGGGGGGCTGTGCTGTGCTGTGTGCGTGCCCCCTGCCCCTCGGATCCTGCCCCTGTGTTGGCGCCCAGAAGGGGTGGTCCCCTGCAGAGGACATTCGAGCGGAGGTTGGGGGGCGGGGGGGATATTCCGTGTGGGGGGGAAATCTGAATGGACAAATTCTGGCGCGACAAAATCTGTGCCATTTCTTAAAAGTGAGCGAACAAATTATGTCTGGTTCCCAAATATTGCCAATGAGAAACAGTGGACCCTTGCTGTTATTTCCTAGTGAAGCTTGTTTGTAGATAGTCCCTGGTATTTGCTGGTGGACTCTGGATGGTTGCTGTCCTTTCCATAGTCCCTGGTATTTCCTGGTGGACCACCGTTTGGTACTTCAGCACTTCTGCGACTTCCATGGGAAACCAATTATCAGTAACCAAATCATCTGCCATGGTCGTCAAGTCGCAAAGGCAATGCCTAAAGAATACCTGCACAAATCCTTCAAAACACCAAACAAATTGCCCCAAAAATTTCGTACAGAATTTGAAATGCAGAAATTCTAGCTTGTTTCACCCCCCCCCCCCCCCCCCCGGTAGGGGCTGTCGCTGTGTTGCAGTACCGCCCCTATCAGAGGGCCAAAGGTCTCCACCGCCCCTCCCCCGTCTGTCCTATCCTCCCCCATCCCGCCGCTCTAAGGGTCTGAGGGCTCCCTCCCCTTGGGGTGGCTCCCAGTGGTTGGGCGAGGAACCCCCGGTTCGATCCTTCGGGAGCGAACACCGGGTGCCCCACAGTGAGTCTGTGACAAACGCCGTGAAGGGCCGAGACGTCCACCCCTTGACATTGACTGTGCCACTGAGCAAGTTCCCAGAAGGGACAAGATTCATACTCTTTTCTCAAAGTAAGGTTTACAGCCTCAGTAGATGAAATTGGTGGCAGGGCGTCATTTGAGTGAGAGAAGGTTTGGGAACCCCAAATTTTGTGTACCAAAAATGGCCCGACCAGATTTTCCCAACCGTAAATTTTGTTTTCTCCCACGATGGTCACTATGAAGTGTGTTGCAAGGGGGACAACCCATCTCTGCGGGCGGTGGGCTCTCAAGCTCAGATCGGGATCCAGCGCGTTTTACGTCTCACCACCAGGGCATCTTTGGAATCATTACAAACCAATGGGGGGGATGGGGGGCACAACAACCAGCACAACCTCAATACGCCAACTCCTGGGCACCGCTGACGCACAAACGGCACATCCCGCCACATCCAGCTCAGCCCCAGCACACCAACTACTGGGCTCCGCGAATGGGGAAACGACACCAGCGGGAGCACCGGCCGCAGCGGCCGACAGAACGCAGCGACCCAACGCAACATGCGGAGGGAAGAACGGGTGACTGTCCAGGGCCCCGTAAAGAAACAACAACCAGACGGAATGTCCCACAGGGGGCTCCCCCCAACCCCGTCCCCCCCCCACTCCCCAGACCGGTCACCGATAAAACTTGCCGTGGGACCCGATCATTCTCAGCCAAATAAGGACAAGCGGCATCACTTCAAAGAGGACATTGCTCGGGCGGATCATCTTGGCAGGGCACCTCGTGCAAAGTACGAGCCCATACCCAAGTCCGTCATCACCCTCGATACAGTTGACGGCTGGTCCACAAAGAAGTCCAAGCCGCTGAAGCCCATGCAAGCTATGGGTCCCTGTTTTCAGTAGCCGGAAGAGCCAAAGCAGCTTCAGCAGGAGGAGCAGGCTGGGGACCAGGGTCAAGAAGAAGGGCGCCAAGAGGAACGTCATCAACGGGAGGCACAGCGTGCTCGACAAACAGGCGCAGCTACTTCCACATCATCACGCGCAGACTCGGCCACCTGAGCATCACTGCATCTGAATACTCCTCCTCCTCCTCCTCCTCCTCCTCCTCCTCCTCCTCCGCAATTCCTATTTTAAGTTTGGTTCAGAACCAGTTGAAGCGATACATGTGTTGGGAGGCCTGCATTCTGGTGGATTTGAAAATGTCATGACACCTTTTCTGTCCAGGCCTGCTACACTTCTGATCCCGAAAATTTTGCATTCCAAATTAAACACATGGAATGGTCTGCAGCAATGTCGAGCCGATGTGGGGGGAAACCCGCCCCCAGGAGACCCTGAGTTGTTAGAGGCGCCGAAGGCACCGAACAAATTTTTTAGCCTAAACTGACTTGCGCCGAAGGCACCAGAAAAATTTTTTGATTGGCCGAAGGCCCAGAGAAAAATTTGCCCAATCACTTAGGGGGGGGCGGGGGTCCAAGGGGGGTGGGGGGGTTGTCAGACCCCCCCCACCCCACCCCCCAGGAGATGCTGAGTTGTTAAGCAAAACTCTGGGGGAAGGTTGTGGCTTCATCGGAGGCCTTCGAACAGTATGGACCCATGCCGATCCCCAAGGAGGAAGGTGCCAGACACTGTCTGCACGGGACCTCCAGTGAAGGGGTCGACCTGGATGCAGCGGCGGGGGGTCGCAACCCAACAGATACGATTCAAACTGATGACTGTGTCACGCTGATCATTTTCAGGGCTCCCAGATGACCGACACCGCAATCACCATGATTTCTAGAGCACCTTGAGACCGTAAAAAATACCCGGAAGGTTCAAACAAAATATGAGAAGACATTAGAAAAACAATACAAAAGAAAAACAGAAAAAACGTACAGGGTCTGTACTACTGCTGTCGACCATTCCCGTCAAACGTCATGTGATGCTCTGAACGCAGTGGTTGATACCATCCGATGCCACTCGCCCTGTCCAAGCTACTGGCAAGTGCCAAACATTACGGTCGCTGTGCCAGGACCCAGGGGGTAGGTTAGACGTAGACGGGGCGTAGCTTACGTACATGCAAACCCATCACAACGTAGACTAAACTTAAAAGGATCGTATCGAAAACCTACAAAAACTGTAATCAACCCTCCAGAGCCGAACTGAAAGGTCCCAAAGACGATTGGGTAGAGTTTGGGTGGAATGCATTCACCCAGAGAATGCGCAGCAGTGGAGGCAAAGGCGCACATGTGCACAGCGCCCACAGCATCACACCACCCCATTATCCCCGACTTCACCATCCACGTCGCTCGTGGAGGTACCCCTTTCAAAACCGCACAACTTTCCAAATGGAAAATGGCTCCCGCAGTCAATGGCGAGGAATGGACAGTGCCCAGTGCGCAAAAAGTGTGAAGGCCGGTCACACAAGCTGTCGCACCAACCCACAGCGTGTTGAGCCGCTGTTGTGCTGGGCTGTGCGCGATACAAATACAATACCCACTCACCATCAGCCTCTCGTTTCCGCTGCAAATCAAGTGGGAGGCCACGAGGGTGAGTGGCCAAGGGAATGGACCAGGGCTGCAAGACTGCATTGCAGTCCCTCAGGCGGAGGCCTTGGATAGCCCTTGGGATGGCGCCGATCGGGGGCGTGCAGGCCCCAAAATTCGCGCCGCAACGTCCGCCTGAGTCCGGCCCTCGGCGGTCGCGGCGGGGTACCACCTTTCCAAGCCCGAGGGGGGGGGGGGGGGGTCCACGTGGTGTGTACGTCTACACGCCCCGTTTTCAGATAAGGTCAGACATGTCCGCTTTTTCTTTATCAAATGGGCTTCACAAGTGCAGTGCCAGGACCCCGAAGGGCAACCGTACGAGATACACGGTCAGACACCTCCGCTTTACAGGCCAGTGACCACGGACTTGGGGTCTGAAAGACCCACCCACAGACCGAACCCCCCCCCCCCCCCACACCCGACACCAACAAAGGTCTCCTCCGGAAAAGAAGAACTTTAGAATTGAATAGAGAAAAAGATGGGAGGCCCAATTGTGGCCAGTCGACTGGTTTTTGCCGTTTGGGATGCAGACGTTGAATGCAGACCCGCACGCTGCAAGGCACGAGGCTGCAGCGCAACAAAGTCAGCCCAAAACGCTCTTCAGTGACATTGCCAAATGGGACCCCCCCACCCCCGAGGGTAGGCCAAGCACTTGAGCACGACCCCGGTGTGGACCGGACCTCCTGAAGCCTGACAAAAACGCACCCGGAACTTCAGGAACTGGTTGACTCGGTGCCGCATAACTGTGGCAGATGGTTGGTCGCATGTGGGACCCCCCGGGGTGCCCCAACTCGAGGGACGAGGCCCCAGCCCCCCACACTATGACGCTGCATGTCGGGAAGGGTCGCACGGGGAGGGTGCCGTCCGCGCACCGCGCGCACCGCGTCCTTCAAGTCTCCTAAGCCAAGCTGCAGAACATAGCCTCAGGTCTTGAAACGGAGCGACGCGGTGACTTGCAGTGCCACAAGCGCACCGGGGCTCTTGGACACACATGCCCAGGTGCACCGCGCGCACCGCGCGGGCGGACGCACCGGCGGTTTCAGTCATCTGAAAAACCGGTTACTGCGGAGAATTTTCAGTACCCGGTTTGGGTTTTCGGTCAGATACCTGAGGCTACCGGCAAAAACAAGTCCAACAACAAATAAAAGCCGGTGACCGCTTTGCCCTTTTTCAGAAACCGGTTTGCAGTTTCAAAACGGGTGCCTTTACATGAAGGGGGCCCTCCCACCCCTGAGAAATCTGCCAGACACACCGCTGGCCCCACCCCCCCTCTCCCGGCACCCACCCCCTGTTCGCCACCCTCCGCGACCCCCTCCCGCCTCTCACATCAACACAACGACGTCCCCGGCCCTTTTCGAGGACTGCAGCAACGACAGCAGCGACCCGTTGTCCTCGTCGGACCACAGGTCTGAGCTGGTGAAGCTCTCATTGACCGAGCTCAGGCTCACGAAGCTCTGGTTCGCGCCCGCCGGCCGGGCATTGACCAGGACCCACTGGTCCGGCTCCGGGGCGCGGGCCGCGGGCGGGGGCGCGGGCCGGTCCTCGTGGACGATGACCCACGTGTCCAGCCCGTCGTCCGACCTGAACACGGCCCGGGCCCGGGCCGTGCCGTCGACGGTGGACGCCCGCGCCCGCACGCCGTTCGCGGACCGGCGGTCGATCTCCAGCGACGGCTCCTCGTCCGGCGCGCGGCCCTCCCCCGCCGCCGGGGGCCCGGCGGCGCGCGCGGGCGCGGGCGACAGGCTGTCCCGCCGCGGCGCGGCGCCGAACGACGCGAACAGCTGCTGCTGCTCCGCCGACAGCGCGCGCGGCGCGCCGGGGCTGACGACGCGGCCGCGGCCCCCCGGGGGGGACCCCGTCAGCAGCAGGTCCCCCGCGGCGTAGCCGGAGGCCACCGCGCTGAGGCTCCGGCGCCGCGCCCAGTCCTGCACCTGCCGCTCCCGGCGCACCAGCCACTTGGGTCGGAACCCGCCGGCCCTCGGGGCGGCGCCCGGGCCCTCGTCGTACGGCCCGAAGTCCCGGAACAGGTCCTGCTGCTCCGAGTCCAGCAGCCGGCCCTTCGGCTCCGCGGGGGCCTCCCCCGCGGTCTCCTCCACCGGGGGCGCCCCCTGCTGCGGCGTGAGGCACGGGGGCGGGACCTTCCGCTTCAGCAGCCAGCGCCAGCTCACGTCCCGGTACCAGAGGTGCCGCTGCACGTCGGCGGCCCCTTTGGCGCCGAGCCGCTCGGTAGGATCGGCGCGCAGGAGCTGCTGGATCAGGTCGCGGGCGTGCCGGTTCAGCCACCACGGGTAGTGGACGTGCCCGCGCAGGATCTTGTCGTAGACGCCCAGCCGCCGGAACTCGTCCAGGAACGGGGGGACGCCGACCATCATCTCGTAGATGAGGCACCCCAGCGCCCACCAGTCCACCATCACGCTGTGGTGCGACCCCTCCACCACCTCCGGGGCCAGGTACTCGGGGGTGCCCCGCGTCGCGGTGGACGGGTCGTCGGTCGCGCGCGCGAAGCCGAAGTCGATCAGCTTGATGTGGCCGGCCGCGTCCAGCATCAGGTTCTCGGGCTTGAGGTCGTAGTAGATGATGTCCTGCGCGTGCAGGTACTCCAGCGCGAGGACGACCTCGGCCGAGTAGAAGCGGGCGACCTCGCTTGAGAACTTGCCCAGGTCTTTGATGTGCTTCCAGATCTCGCCGCCCGACGCGTACTCCATCACCATGTAGAGCTGGTGCTCGTCCTGGAAGGTTTGGCAGAGTTTGATGATGAACGGGTGCTCGATGTTGCACATGATGGTCGCCTCGTTGAGGATGTGCTGCACCTGGGGATTGGGTGTGGGGCGCATGGGGCGTCACTACTGGGGGGCCGGGCACGGGGTGCGGGGTATGAGGCGTAGGGGTCCGGGCGTGGGGCAGGGCATGCGGCATGGGTTTGTGGGGCATGGGGTATGGGGAATGGGGTACGGAGTACGGGGTAGGGGAAATGGGTATATACGCCCCCAATAGGCCCCCTAATAGGCCCCCCAATGGGCCCCCCAATAGGCCCCCTAATAGGCCCCCTAATAGGCCCCCCCAATGGGCCCCCAATAGGCCCCCTAGTAGGCCCCCTAATAGGCCCCCCAATAGGCCGCCTAATAGGCCCCCTAATAGGCCCTAATAGGCCCCCCAATAGGCCCCCTAATAGGCCCCCTAATAGGCCCCCCAATAGGCCCCCCAATAGGCCCCCTAATAGGCCCCCTAATAGGCCCCCTAATAGGCCCCCTAATAGGCCCCCCAATAGGCCCCCTAATAGGCCCCCCAATAGGGCCCCTAATAGGCCCCCCAATAGGCCCCCCAATAGGCCCCCAATGGGCCCCCTAATAGGCCCTAATAGGCCCCCCAATAGGCCCCCTAATAGCCTCTAATGGGGTCCCGGAAGCGGTCAGGTCGGCGGCTGGAGGAGGATGTTAAGGCAGTTGGTGGCGGCTGCTGGGGCAGGCGGGCTTTCAATTGGAGGGGGCGGGGGGCGGGGGGGTTCGATAGAGCCCACTTGCTAGATCCCGCACCCCACCCCAAAAAGGGGCTCAATTGACGGGGCCCCGAAATCCTACCAAGACTGACCCCCGGGCCTCGGAGGTGACCCAGACCCAAAAATCGGCAAAATGTGAAAATGGGATTTGTGGAATCAGTGCGTCGAGGGGGTTCAGAAAAGTCATCATTTGCCATATATTTGGTAAAAAAAAATTGACCATTTCGGCGCCTTCGCCACCAGAGTTCATAATGACTGATTGATGGTCCTGTCAATTGAGCCCTTTTCCCAGACCCCCCGCCCCCGTTTTGGGGACCTCGATTGACCCCTCCCCCCAGTTGAAAGCCCGCCTGCCCCTGTCGGTTACAAACGCCGTTGAATGCCGTTGGCGCCTGAGACAGTGGCTGGGCCATAGGCTGGTGACTCTGGGGGCGGGGGTAGGGCCATGCAGCAACGGATACAATAGCTACCGAACGCCCCCGTGACACAGGCCATTCGGTCCGCCCAATCAGTTCACTGTGCATAAGTCAGTTTGGCATAATGGTCCGTCCGGCCTGCAGCTCTGGTTCATGTGCTGTGTTATGAGTGGCAAGGCTTGCACCCTGCTCCATCGCAAGGCACAGCGCCTGCGACCACACGTGGAAGTTCGAGCCCATGCCGGAGGCGTCGAAGGGCCACGCCACAACGTGCGTTCAGTTGGCCTGCGACCGCCGCATGCGCTCCGCGGGCGGCGACAGAGTCCAGTTTGACGATGGCACCAACAGGGCACGGTCCACACTGCTTTTGCGGCCTATGGCGAGGCCTTGTGCCAACCCCCTGTGTGACATTCCGTCTGGTTGTTGCTCCTTTACGGGGCCCTGGACAGTCACCCGTTCTTCCCTTCGCATGTTCCGTCGGGTCGCTGCGTTCTGTCGGCCGCTGCGGCTGGTGCTCTTGCTGGTGTCGTTTCCGCGTTCGCGGAGTCCAGTAGTTGGTGTGTTGGGGCTGTGCTGAATGTGGCATGGTGTGCCGTTTGCGCGTCAGCGGCGCCCAATAGTTGGCGTATCGAGGATGTGCTGGTTGTTGCCGGGGTCATTTAACCGTTTTTGCTGTCCACACACCTCTGTCCACAGGCCATCCATAGCCTGCCTCGCTGTGTTTCTGTGCGGCCCAGGTGCCCTGTTCCTCGACGTGCTGTCCCGGCCGTCCACCATATGCCCTTTTCCCCCTCACGGCTGCTCTGCCCCTGATGGGCTCCCGCTCCTGTTGTGCAAACAGCCCATCTGGGCTGCGGGAGACACCCCCCACCTGATGCTGGTTGAGCAGGGGTTGCCCTGGCACACAGTAGCGACGGGGCTGGCTGGCCAGGCCATCCCCTTTATTGTCGCTGCCTCCCATGCGCACGCTCCACCATCCGCTCCATTCTGGTTCCCTGTTCCCGCTGTCCTGGTTGCCTCTCCTGCGTTGCTGTGCCCCTCCTCCTTGTCTGCTGTGCTCGCCCTTGTCCCTCTTGGTGTGGCTCCCGCGTTCTGTGTGTCTGTGTTGCTCCTCCCCCTGCCTGGTGGCGCTCCTGGGTGCCCATGTCGCACACCCCCCCACCCCCGTCTTTCCGATATCTGTGGTTGCACTTAAGTGTTTGACTGTAGATATGTATGGCAGAGTGAAAGATGATGCCACTTCGTTTCATCTAGATTGTTCATAGCATATCCCTTCGAACATTGGAACTGATTTTGTTTGGTATGAATCGCTTCGATGCGTGTTCAGGGTATGTTTTGCCTGTTACGGTTGTGAACAAGGTTGATAAAGGGTGGGAATGAATGGCGAAAGAAGGGGTGGGGAGTCACAATTTTGCCGGAGCAAGGCGAGCAGGTGCCAAGCCCGCCTCTCGCCACTGCTCCTTCTGACCCTCCGTGGGTCCGAACGTGTTTTGGTTGTGTCAACGGAGCCCCCGGATGACTTGTCCTGTTTGACTACTCCAGGGTCGGCTGTCCCGGAGACGGGCTGCTGCCCGTGCCGTTGACCAGGTGCATCCAGATGCACACTCCGAGTCCATGCGGGGTTTTGCTGACTCCAGCACTGACTTGTGAGCGTTGGGGTGTGCATCTGCAGGATAATTTTCCTGACAGGGGCTTCTAACAACCACAGGGCAGGGGCATCAATGGTCAGGTCGCAGTGTCCGCATTAGGCTCCGCATTAGGCCCAGGGCAGGGGGGGGGGGGCTCCCCACCTTCCAATGCACCCCTGGGTGGGGCATGCAGTTTGGAGACCTTATGGGGGCGCAGGTTGTCAGCCTTGCGCAAGCATTTGACCGCATAGATCTCGTTCGTGGGCTTGTGCACGCAGAGCCGCACTTTGCCGTAGCTGCCTTGCCCGATCACCTGCTTGAAGCTGAAGTCGCTGAGCTGCCACTGGCTGGTGTCGGGAAGAAACAAGCCGGCCCTGGCCACGTGGCCGCCATGGGCAGTGGCCACGTGACCGCCATGGGGGGCCATTTCAGACCGCGCACATGGGACCGTCACACACTCTCAGAGCGGCAGCATCATCTGTTTTTGTAGAGGAAAGCAGCGGACTATTGACGGCACGTTAGATTGCAATACAAAGAACCCGGCGGGTCTTGGGTGGAGCCCCCCCCAATCGTCTCAGATACGGCCAGGTCCTCAACTAATGCCGTACACAGCCCCCGTGTGTAGGAGACAGGCAGTATCTTATGCGTGGCAGATACGACTGTATTGTCAGGGCGGGTGGATGCAACCGCATCCCATGCCCCTTGTGCTACATCGCTATCAACTCAGAACAAAATGAGTGGCAGCCAAAGGGGTGGAGGACTGTCACCAAATCACGAAAGACCAGTGTGACTCAGCAAAACAAAAAAAACGGAAAATGTGCAAAAAATGGAGCATCATGGCCCACAGCTGCAATGTGGGGCCGGAAGGTCCCAAAGAAAGGGGGGGCAGGGGGTACACCTCCGTATCTTGAGCAAGCCGTATCTTGGACAAGGCAGGAGGGAGGTTATGACCCCATATGACGATGGCACCAACAATGCACGGTCTAAACTGCTTTTGCGGCAAATGGGCTTGGCGCTTGCTTGCCTTGCCCCGGCAAAATTGTGACTCCCCACCCCTTCTTTCGCCATCCCCACCCTTTATCAATCTTGTTCACAACCGTAACAGGCAACACATGCCCTGAACATGCATCAACGCAATTCATAGCAAACAATGGCAATATTGCATGATCAGTACAGCAATGCCACCGCCACAACCACAACCGGTGCCTCAAAACATAAAAGCACTTTTGTAGGCACGGCCCATTCACACACAACGCAACGCACACACTACACAACCGGACTCCGCCAACACTACGTTGTCACGGAGTGGCCCTGCCCCTGCTCTAACATGCCACCCTCTCCGCGCCGCCCATCAGTGTCAACCGGCACTCCTGATGTTCATCCTCCTCCCCTGTCGGCTTGCACCGTCGACCACACCCATGGCAGTTAGCACCATCTCTAGCCTCCCATTACACCTCAGGCGCATAGTGCTGTTGGGGACTCCCAGGATACTCCTTCAAGGCGATGTGGAGTCCCGTTGTCTTAGTGATTGGAGATGAAGACGGTCCGCCCCATTGCGTCCCTGCCGCCTTACCACACCCTTTCAATCTGTGCACGCGTTCCAGACATATTCAAGGTTCCACACCAGTTGCATGACGATGAAGAACCGTTTGTTGGACGGGACGGTTGGTAGCCACCACTCACTCATGTAATGTGGCACTATGATTATTTCCGATGTTGGAGAATCTGTGGGCCACCACCTGCACATCGTCGTGCCACTTCCACCTTGGCTGGGTCCATCATGCAGCGCCTGCACTTGCTCATAGGGGGAGTATTGGCGCCTGCACTACTTTTGCAGCGAGAACATCCGGACCGGCCTGATTCTTACCACCTCCCAAAATGGCCCCTCGGGAAGCAAACACAGGAATTGTACCCCCCCCCCTTTGTAATAGCTACGCCAAAGTACGGAATTAATACGGTCCCTACGCCTACTGTAGCTATTACAAGGGCGTAGCTATTACAAGGGGGGGGGGGGTATAAAGAACCCTCCTCCCCACAAACATTGCACGGTCAAGCGGAGAGGGCATGTTGAGGGAGCAACATACAGTTGCAAACTGAGACAACCCCCTCAATAGCACCAAAAGGATCAAGAAACACAATCACAGGCGGCTGCGGGCTAAAGTACAGGTGCTTGGTCACCCAAGACAGCCAAATCTCCACGCTACGCGCACACTGCGTCAGGAGCTCCCCCATAGCACTGCAACGCCAAAGCCGCCCATACATGTCAGAATAAACGCTATGGTTAGGCAGTAATTGATGCACCCCCTGTGTGTCAACCCGCCACCACCACCCCACCTACCACTGCCCACACCAACCTAGGTACTGGCTTTGAGTTGCACGACTCAAGTTCAGAATTGCTGCAAGCTCCATCACTCTTTGGGAGTGCAGCATTCTATTTTATCAAAAACACCTCTGAGAAAATGTTTTTTGATGTGATTGGGTGGGCGGAGTGACTTGGTCAGCAAAGCTGGGGTTTTGGGCTGAGATTTGCATGCATCTGTTATTTGTGTCACAAATGGGAACCCGTTTTACATGTTTGCAACCTATGAAGTGTTGAATGGGCACATTAGGAGGTATGCACAGCTTACAACCAGCAATACATTTGGGGGCCTGAGACAGCAAGATTATGCATCCATTTGGTTCCCTCCCCATTTTGGGGACAGGAGACGGCTAGGGTTATGTAGCTATGGATTCCTCCCCATTGCAGAAGCTAGGGATGCTGGGGTTTTCGAGCCATTTTGGTTCTTGTTCATTGTGGTACCTTGAGAGCAGGAGTTATGTTGCCATTTTGATGCCTCCACATTGTGGGGACCCTGAGACAGTAGGGGTTGTGCAGTCACCTTAATTCTTGTTTATCCGGGATCTGGGATCCGGGATCCGGGATCTGCATGTATGTATTTTGCAGCTGACCAATGTGATAGAAAACGCTGAATATGCCGGTTGGTACTTCCGGGTATACGCAGTTGGTTGTCCACCCATTGGGTTGGGGATGAAGGGGGCGGATTCAAAAAAATGCGAGAGGTGGGGAGCCCACTTGGCTAACCCCAAAAGTTTGGGGGGAATTTCTTTTCCTAGGTGAGAGTGGGACACTTGTCCCTCTGCTCACAAGTGCTGCTTCTGCCCCCAGCCCTCCCATGCCCGCGCCAGCATGCTCCACACAAAGCCTTCCTCAAGGCTTACTCCAGCAGGGGATGGGTAAAATTCTATTGCCTTCGGCAAGGCACCTCGAAGAGGGGAGAGGGACAACCATTCTTGAGCTGCCGAGGTTGGAAAACTGCATAAGCAGGTTGTGCTCTAGACCCCTTGGGTGCCACCCCCCCCCCCCCAACAACAACACCCAAATAGGGTGAAAAACACATAAAGAGGGGCTAAAACATGCTTTACATAGCATATTTGATCATTTTGGATGGTCGAAATATAAAAAAAATCAGTTTCGGAAATTTCCATTTTTGAGCTGCCGAGGCTGGAAAACTGCATAAGCAGGTTGTGCCTTAGACCCCTTGGGAGCCCCCCCCCCCCCCCCCAAACACAAATAGGGTGAAAAATACATAAAGTGGGGCTAAAACATGCTTTACATAGGATATTTGATCATTTTGGATGGTCAAAGTATCAGAAAAATCAGTTTCAGAAAATTCTATTGCCTTCGGCAAGTCCACCTCGCAGAGATTCTACCCCAAGCCACACACACCCTAAATAGGGTAAAAACTACATAAATACGGCCTAAAAAATGCTTTACATACCTTGGATGGTCATTTTAAGTGGTGACAATATCAAAAAAACAAGTTTCGAAAACTTCGATTTTTGAGCTGCCCAGGGTGAAAACTACATAAACAGGTTGTGTACCAATCCCTTGGGAGCCCCCCCCCCCCCCGCCCCCGTGCGGCCAATACCCAAATAGGGTGAAAAACATGTAAATACGGCCTAAAACGTGCTTTACATACCTTGGATGGTCATTTTGGGTGGTCACAATATCAAAAAAACAAGTTTCGAAAACTTCGATTTTTGAGCTGCCCAGGGTGAAAAACTGCATAAGCAGGTTGTGTACCAATCCCTTGGGAGCCCCCCCCCCCCCCCCGACCTAATACCCAAATAGGATGAAAAACACGCAAATGCAGCCTAAAACATGCTTTACATACCTTGGATGGTCATTTTAGGTGATCACAATATCATAAAAATCCGTTTTGAAAACTTCGATTTTTGAGCTGCCCAGGTTGAAAAACTGCATGAGCAGGTTGTGTACCAATCCCTTGGGAGACACCCCCCCCCCCGGGACCTAATACCCAAATAGGGTGAAATATACGTAAATACGGTATTGCGCTTTTAGTGTCCATGAGCCTAGGTACAGAGGTCGAGGGGCTGGGGGGAAAGGGCCGATCTCGGAGTTCTGCGCCCTCCCCCCGGGCATTGCCCCCCGCCTGTGGTGCACGGCGGAACAGAGGGACGAGTCGGTCAAGACTATGTCTCTTCCGAGCTCGCCCTCCCGTGCGCCAGGTCAGGCATGGATATTCCCCCTGGGGACGCCGGCGCTACGGCGTCGGGCGCCCCAGGGGGGCGATGCGTCGGAGGGGGCTGCCGCACTGGCAGCCCCACGGAAAATAGCGTGGCCTGGCGCAGGGGCCCCGGTCGTCCTGGGCCCTGCGCCCGGCGTGCCGCGCGCGCTGCACTGTGTGCTGCACTGTGTGCTGCGCTGTGTGCTGCACTGTGTGCCGCACTGTGTGCTGTGCTGTGTGCTGCACTGTGTGCTGCACTGCGTGCTGCACTGTGTGCTGTGCTTGCACTGTGTGTTGTGCTGTGTGCTGCATTCTGTGGTGCACTGTGTGCTACATCCGGTGGTGCACTGTGTGCTGCACCCTGTGGTGCTCTGTGTGCAGCATCCTGTGGTGCACTGTGCGCTGCACCCTGTGGTGCACTGTGTGCCGTGCTCTGTGCTGGCAGTGCATGTGCTCCGTCGTGGTGCTGTGCGCTGTGCGCTGCACACTGTGCTGCTGGCGCTCCCTGGTGCTGTGTACTGTCTGCTGTCCCCTGTGCCCCTGCACCCGGCCCTGCCTGATCTGTCTGCCCTGTCTGCCCTGCGGGGAGGGGGGGGGGGGTTCGGGTCCGCAATGGGGGCGGGGTCGCCTGCCCCCCTGTGCTAGCAGGGCAGCCGAGATGCTGCAGAAAACATCCTGCAGCCCCAGAGCGGCCGCCCCTTGTGGGGAAGGGGGGGGGGGCTCTCCTGTTGCTGCCGGGCGCGGCGGGCTCGCTCTGCGCGCACGTCGGGACGCGGGCACCACGTCGCGGTCGGGTGAGGGCGCCTGCCGGGCCAGCCGCCGCGGTTCCAGCCTCCGGGCGCGCTGTGAGGGCCTCTCTGGCGCCGGCAGCGCCGCGGACGCCGGTCTGGCCCGCCCCAGCCACGCCGAGAGCGCGCTTGTCCCCGCTTGGCGGGCCGCCGGTGCCAGCACTTGCCGGCCTGGTGCCCGTCGCTGCGGGGGGGGCGCCTGTCCCGGCGCCGTGTGCCCCTCGTGCCCCGCGCGGCAGCACCGGCTGATTCCCCAGCCCAGCTGCAGGCAGCGGCGGCACGAGGGCGAGCCATGTTGCGCGCACCGGGCCCCCACTGACCCTCTGCCCTCGCCCTGCCGCCGCGGGCGCTGCTCTTCCAGCCGGGCGACCCCCGGGACGTGCTCCCGCCGCGGCCGGCGAGCGTAGGGGAGCAGTGCTGGCCCCCCTCCCGGGGGGCGGGGGAAATAGGTCATGAGGAAGCGTGTCGCCCCCCCCGGCCGGATGCGGGCTGGCGTGCGCAGGCGGTGCAGCCACGCTTCCTGCAGATGCAGGGCCAGACCTTGCAGCTGCAGTGCCATGTCCGCCCTGGCCGCGAAGAACGGCCGCGCTCGTAGCCCCGCACACAGGCGGCCCCCGAGCGGAACGAGTGCCCTGCAGCGGTCACTGGGAGCCCTTTGCAGGAGGCGCCCTGCAGCCATGTGGCGCTGCAACAGCCGTGCGGCCTGCCGCAGGACTTGCGCGCGCTCGCCGAGCGGGAGGCGCATCCCCCGCAACTGATGGTGGGGGGACGCCGGCAGGGCCCGGCCCAGGAACGTCTCGCAGTCCAGGGCCAGCTCTGCCCAGGTGACGTCCCCTTGGCCGTCCTGCCATCGGAGGGCCGCTGCCCAGCGGACCAGGTCCTGGGCGAACGCCAGCTCCCAGGGCCACCCCGGCGGGACGCCTGGGCGGAGTCGCATTGCCGGTGCCGCCGGCAGCTGCGGCAGGGGACCACTCAGGTCCTGCCACGGGTATCCCCCCTTGCCGCCCGGCGCCGGGCGCCGCGGGAACAGGGCCTCGCCCTGCCCCTGCTCCCCCGAGCGGGTGTGGGCGTATCTGGCCGCGAGCACCGCGAGGT
Organism: Eutreptiella sp. 'Long Island Sound 2002'; assembly: GCA_964036045.1. NCBI lineage: Eukaryota > Euglenozoa > Euglenophyceae > Eutreptiales > Eutreptiaceae > Eutreptiella > Eutreptiella sp. 'Long Island Sound 2002'. Next base: position 8,272,389 of record OZ038391.1, read on the forward strand.
ACATCCCGTACAGCCTGTACAGGAACTCGTCCACCTGCCGGCGGTCCGCCCCCGCGGGCAGTGCCAAGGGCAGCAGGCCCGCGCGCCGCAAGCATGCCGGCCAGCCCGTCGGAGGGCCCAGCTGCAGGCGCTCCGCCGCCTGCAAGACCCATGCGCGCCACCCCGCTCTGGCTGTCTCCCACGACGGGCAGTCCCAGAGTACATGCGCCTCATCCTCGTGCTGTGAGCCGCAGCCGGGGCAGCTCGACGTGGCCCGCATGTTGTGCCCGCGCACGCGGGCCGCCGTCCATAGTGCCCCCGCCAGCAAGCCCCGCAGGAGGGAGGCCTCCAGCTCTGTGGATGCTACCCGGAGTGCCGCGCGACAGGCCTCCCCGTCTACCCCGTCCCCCAGCCCGCCATAGGTCGCCGGACGGCGGGCCTCCAGCCCGCGCATGGCATGACAGCGCAAACTGTCCCGCACCCTGTGCTGGATCTGCCGCATGGGCTCCTGCACCAGGTGCAGCGGCTCTGTCTGGCCTGGCACCACCCATGACCACCAGCCCTCCAGTGGTTGCCAGCCCAGCAGGCGGATCACGTGCAGGGCGCGCCCGAAGGGCCCTGTCGTCGGGGGTCGGAGGCCGCTCTCCCAGATGGCCTGCACCAGGACTTGCACGGGTCCCGGGGTGCGCGCAATCCGGGTCATCCATAGCACCCGCTCATAGCGGGTGTGCATCACCGGGGAGATGTGGTGGCCCTGCGTCAGGACCACGAAGACCACTTCCTTGGCGCGAGAGAGCCTAGTCGCCCCCCATACCGCCTGCAGGACCATGGTCTCTAGGCCCATCAGGTCCCGGTCCGTCACCGGGGCGACGGCCACCCCATGTAGCGACAGCGGCGTCACCAGGGTGCTGACCGCGTGCACCCGCCGCTGAAAAGTGGGTAGATGCGGGAGGCGCCGCAGTACGCTGCGGCCGGCTTCCAAGCGTCGTTCGAGCACCGGCCCCGTGCTGCGGGCGCCGCCCACGGCGACGTCCACCCCCAGCTGGCGGAAACAGTCTGCTGCCGGTATGGGCAGGCCGTGCAAAAGCACTGCCTGCGCCCCCCCCTCCCCCTGCGACCAGGAGCACGACTTGTCCACGCGGACGTCCTGCCCCGTCAAGGTGAGCCACGCCTCGGTCGTGGGGGCGGTCCGCTGGAGGGCTGCCGTCCCCGGCGCCACTGCCTGGGTGTCGTCGGCATAGCCTGACGCCCCCAGGGCCGCCAGCCCTGGGCCTTGCTCCTGCAGCTGCAGACGCAGCTCCGGCTCCTCTGCGGAGTCGCTGTGTTGGCTGGCTTGGTCCGACTCACTGTCGGCCTCTGCCACCACCAGCGCCGGCGGCAGTGCCACTGTGGCCACGCAGACCTGCTCCCGCAGGGCATCCACCTCCCACTTCCAGATCGTGGTGAGGACATTCACCAGGATCACGGAGAGGGGACAGCCCTGCAGGATGCCGTTGGTGGCCCGCCACCACGCCCCCAAGCACCCGGCCACCTTGAAGGCCCGGCGGAGCTGCTTGTACATGGCCCCCAGGGCCCTTGCGACCCCTGGGTCCATGCCCAGCTCCAACGCCAGGGCCAGGACGACGGCTTGGGGGATGAGATCGAAACACTTGACGTAATCGATGCTCATCCCCGCCACCGCCCATCCCTTCAGGCGGCACAGCTCCAGGAGAACCTGGGTCACTGTGGCGCCATCCAGGGCGCTCCGCGCGGGGCGGAAACCAAAGGCACACGGGTGCGCCCAGGCCTCTTGCCACCGGATGGCCTCTTCCAACCTGATCCCCGCCCAGAGGCGGTAGACCATGGAGAGGACCGTTAGGGGCCGCGTGTTCAGCGGCCCCGGTGGGCCCTCTTTGGGGATGAGGGCAGTGTAGCCCTCGGCGAGGCGCAGCGGCCACCGCCCTTGCCGCTCCACCTCCCGCAGGAGGTCCGCCAACCACTCCAGGAGCTGGTCCGGCAGCGCGCGCAGGTCCTCGAGGCTCCAGCCATCCAGGCCCAGGGCGGAGGGATGCATCCGCATGAGGGCCCGCCGCAGCCGACGTCCGGTCGGTGGCCCCGAAATCATGGGCACGCACCTCACGTAACGCCCATACCGGCGAAGAAACTCTGCCGGGTCCGGCTCCGCGGCCTCCGCATACTTGCGGTTGATGGGCCGCCAGGCATCCTGCAACAGGGAGTCCATCTCCCGCAGGTTCGCCGTCGGCGTGCCGTCGGGCCGGACCAGGAAGGTCACCGGCGGGGCGAAGCTTTCGCCCTTCAGCCACTTATAGACCGCGCCCTGCTTGGAGGACCAGGCCTCATCGAGCCAGTCCCTCCACGCCTGCAGGCGGTCTTTGTCCCCCTGCTGCCGCTCTGTGCGGATGCGGCCCTGCAGGGCTGTGCGCAGCCCACGCAGCTCTGCCGCCAGAGGCAGCCGGTCTGGCGGGCCCAGCACTTGCAGGCTCGCATACTCGTCCCCGAGCGCGTGTTGAAATATACGTAAATACGGCCTAAAACATGCTTTACATACCTTGGATGGTCATTTTAGGTAATCACAAAATCATAAAAACCAGTTTTGAAAACTTCGTTTTTGAGCTGCCCGGGGTGAAAAACTGCATAAGCAGGTTGTGTACCAATCCCTTGGGAGCCCCCCCCCCCTCCCCCCCCAACACTATACCCAAATAGGGTGGAAAACATGTAAATACGGCCTAAAACATGCTTTACATACCTTGGATGGTCATTTTGGGTGGTCACAATATCAAAAAATAAGTTTCGAAAACTTCGATTTTTGAGCTGCCCAGGTTGAAAAACTGCATAAGCAGGTTGTGTACCAATCCCTTGGGAGACCCCCCCCCCCCCGGACCTAATACCCAAATAGGATGAAAAACACGCAAATACAGCCTAAAACATGCTTTACATACCTTGGATGGTCATTTTGGGTGGTCACAACATCAAAAAAACAAAGTTCGAAAACTTCGATTTTTGAGCTGCACGGGGTGAAAAACTGCATAAGCAGGTTGTGTACCGGCCCATTCACTAGGCCATTATTGGTGGAAACAGCCATTTCGCGTCTTTGGCCCTAATCAAGGCTAGAGACTGCAAAAAACGTTCTTCCGCATCCTAGTAGGCATATACTGGCACAACATCCGCACTCGCACCCCTGAAAGTGGGTACCACAGGGTCACCGAGGTCGCCAAAACCCCCAACATACCAAAAATGGCTGAAAAGTGCATAAACTGCATAAGCGCTCGTCCCACTCCGCCCCATACAAACCCTATGGAGTCGGGACCCAAAAACACTTTTTCGGCTCAAAATCGAAAAAAACCAAAAGATTCATGATTTTCGACCCAAAAAAAGGGGGGGTCAATTTTTTCGACATTTTTGACCCCCCCCCACCCCCCCCACCCCCCCCCCCCCCCCCTAAAAAGTGGGTTTCAAGTGGGGGGGGTTTGGGGGGTCCGGACCAAAAACTCATTGGGGGATGCGTTTATTGGACAAAATAATGATTTTACAAGGGGTTAAACTAACAATTCGACCCCTTGGGGTAGGGTACGCGAATAAGCCCAAAATGGGGGGTATGTGGCGTTTTCCCCTATATACGCCTGCCTGCCTGGCTTTGATCTAACAACCTCTGCGAGGTGATTCCCATTTTGAGCTGCCGAGGCTGGAAAGCTGCATGAGCAGGTTGTGCCCTAGACCCCTTGGGAGCCCCCCCCCCCCCCCCCCACACCCAAATAGGGTGAAAAACACATAAAAGGGGGCTAAAACATGCTTTACATAATATATTTCATTATTGTAAGTGGTCACAATATCAAAAAAATGTTTTGCAAAAATTTTCCATTTTTGACCTGTAGAGGGTGGAAACCTGCTTAAGCAGTTTGTGCACACACCAAAGGCCATTGAACCACCTACAAACGGCAATTTTGAAGCTTTCGGGGGGCCCATGGCTCGGGCTAGACGGGCCCAGTGGCCACTACGTGGGTCCCCATGGGTGCTCAAGTACCCATACTGTCACTAAATCATCACCCAAACCCATCCCAGGGGCAGCAGAAGGGTTTCGGAAAAAGGCGAATTTCAGAAATCTTGCAGGTGTCACTAAACAGAATTTCAGGGCTTTTGGGGGGGCCATGGCTAGGGCTATATGAGCTTGGCAGCCACTATGAGGGTCCCCATGGGTGCTCAAGTACCCGTATTGTCACTAAATCACCACCCAAACCCATCCCAGGGGCGACAGAAGGGTTTCCGAAAAAGTCCAATTTCGGAAATCTTGCAGGTGTCACTAAACAGCCTTATCCAGCGTGAAAACGGCCAAGTCCTCACCAGCAAGGGCCCATAGGGGGGGGCGACCGGGGGTACCCGGAGTTCGGACCCGGGACCCCCGCCATGGGTTCGGGGGTCCATGTACAAGAAAAAAGTTGCCCCGGACCTGGGTCCAAATCCACACACAGCACCCAGAATACGGAAAGAAGTTTTGACCCCCCCCCCCCCGACACCCCCCCCACCCCCCACCCACCCCCCCAAAAAGGGGTACCCGGGTACGGGGGGGTAGGGGGGTCAAAATCGAAAAATTCATTGGGGGATCATTTTCTCTCCTAAAATGATGATTTTACAAGGGGTTGGACATCTGGTACCATATCTTGGGGTATCCTACGCGAATGACCCCCAAAAAGGGGGATATATGGCGTATGCGCCTGCGCTTGATCTAACAACCCTCTTCGAGGTGATTTATCAAAAGCGCCAGCTCTCTAATGCAGCCACCCAAGGGCCCTAAACCAACCCCCAGTCCCCCCAGCCCCCGCACCCTTGCCACACTCAAGTGGGACCAACCTTCAGCAAAAGTCTGAGGCAATTTCCACACTCAGCACACACACACACACACACACACATTGGTGCACGGTGCATGCAAGGACCCAAACAAGAGCGGGTGAAAAATGTAAATGGGCAGGCGTTGCACGGAAGTGGGGTGCCAATGCACATTATAGTCGCGGCATCCAGCAGTAGCTTTAGGGGTCCCATGGTCGATTTGTTCTCCAGTCCACTTCATTGCCTGTGTCCATTTCATTCTTCATTGCCTGACCCCTTGTTGCCTCCACTCCCTTCACTGCCCAATCATTATCATTACCTCTGCCTACTTCACCCACTTCATGACTTCCACCCATTTCAGTGCATCTCACGTTATGGCCTCTGTTCATGCCCAGTTCATGCCTCTGCCCACTCCACTGCATCTACTCACCATTTGTGGGTTTGGGTTTTGGCTGTCAAGGTTCAATGTGCTTGTCTGCTATGGCAAAATGTAATCAATATGGCAATATGGACCGCATGCAGCCAGGGTTTTGGTGTATGGTTTGCCAAGATGGGGGCTCTATGGTTGCCAAGATGGGGGCTCGAACCTTGTGCCCGAGGAACACTTTACCCTCAACCAGTGAAATTTTCCGGGGTCAACCTGAGAACAAAATGCAGCCTCGCATGCTTACCACAGCCTTGTTGTGTGGAAGTGCGACATGGTGCACCCAGATCTAGAATTGGACCATCAGACGGTGAGATTCGGACCGAAAATACGGAACCATACTAGGGTGTGGGCCTGCAGTCCGCCAGAAAAAACAACCCCCTTCCCCCAGGATTACAGGTTTGATCCCCGGACAAAAAAGGGCGGGGGGCGCAGGGGGCTGTCCGGGTGTTGGTTGGGGGAGAGCTGTCCACAGTTGCTGATGCTGCTGCTTGTTGTTGTCGATTTTTTTTGCTGCTCGTTGTACCCATCACTACCTGCCACATTGCCTTGCTCTCTTATTTTGCCTGTTTTCTTTTCTGAAGCCGGGTTGTGTTTGTTTGGGGGAAAGTGTCCTGAGGCAACCCCCCACGCCCAGTTGTTGGTTCGGAGTAGAATGTCCCAGGAAACGCAGCACCCCAACGGGCATTATCCCCAACCGACAGCTGGGGATGTGTCCGATTGTTGGTTTGGGGGGAAGTTCGTGGGGGCCACCTTGGGGTCAGTTGCCCTCTGCAAGGGGAAAGGAACACCAAGGCGGGTGCCCGGGGCCCTGTTGAGGCCATCCTCAAACCATGGGCCATGGGCCACTGCACCCCCTTTTCGTGGCAGGTCTCGCAGCCAGCGTGGCCAAAATCAACGCCAGTGGCATTCCGTCCTTCTCGAATGCCGAAGGGGGCGATGAGGACTCGCAGCCGGTCGCGTGCACATGGGACGACGGCAGTGATCCGGTGCAGGAACTTGAGAAACTGCTGCAGGTCCCGTGCTCCATCATTTGCACTCGCCTCCCTTGGACTGGCCCCACAATATTCTGCAATCCGGCACCCCTACTCGCCCCCCTGTGTGACATTCCGTCTGGTTGTTGCTCCTTTACGGGGCCCTGGACAGTCACCCGTTCTTCCCTTCGCATGTTCCGTCGGGTCGCTACTTTCTGTCGGCCGCTGCGGCCAGTGCTCTTGCTGGTGTCGTTTCCGCGTTCGCGGAGCCCAGTAGTTGGCGTGTTGGGACTGTGCTGAATGTGGCATGGTGTGCCGTTTGCGTGTCAGCGGCGCCCAATAGTTGGCGTATTGAGGATGTGCTGGTTGTTGCCGGGGTCGTTTGACTGTTTTTGCTGTCCACACACCTCTGTCCACAGGCCATCCATCGCCTGCCTCGCTGTGTTTCTGTGCGGCCCAGGTGCCCTGTTCCTCCACGCGCTGTCCGGGCCGTCCCCCATATGCCCTTTTCCCCCTCACGGTTGGTCTGCCCCTGATGGGCTCCCACTCCTGTTGCGCAAACAGCCCATCTAGGCTGCGGGAGACACCCCCCACCTGATGCCGGTTGAGCAGGGGTTGCCCTGGCACCCGGTAGCGACGGGGTTGGCTGGCCAAGCCATCCCCTTTATCGTCGCTGCCTCCCATGCACACGCTCTGCCATCTGCTCCATTCTGGTTCTCTGTTCCCGCTGTTCCAGTTGCCTCTCCCGCCTCGCTGTGCCCCTCCTCCTTGTCTGCTGTGCCCGCCCTTGTCCCTCCTGGTGTGGCTCCCGCGTTCTGTGTGTCTGTGTCGCTCCTCCCCGTGTCTGGTGGCGCTCCTGGGTGCCCACATCGCGCACCCCCTCCTGTCCCACCCGCCTGCCCCCCCATACGAGGATTTCACATCTCCATACAACGTGGACTGCCCCGTGCCCGGTTGGCTGTTCACGGCCCTGTTGCCACCCCCGTGGCGGGCACCTCCCGGAGCGCGGGGCACAGCCCCCGCCCTTGTGGAGTACGTGGGCACCTTGTAGAGGGAGGGGGGGTGTTTGCTGATGGCTCGCTCGGCGTGCGCTGCATTTGGTGGTTGCTGCAGTGCTCGCACCTCATGGTTCCCTTGTGTCTTGTTGTGTGTCCTGTTGGGGCTCGTCTCCCTGCCGTGTGTAGGGCGGCCTTGTGCCCAGCTGTTTTGCTGCATGCGTTCCTCCCAGTTTCGGGCTCTTTCTTTTTCTGCTGGCCTGCTCACTGCTTCCGGTCTGCGGCGCCAGGGGGGTAGCATGTCGCTCCCTGCATCCCATTGTGGCTGTTGGGTTGTCCCACTCGCGGTTGGGTGGTGCAAGGGGCACCAGGCACTTTTGCACATGTCTCCAAATCTACAAACTGACCTGTCACTGGTGTTTGTTGGGGTTGTTCTGGGGTGAATGTGTTGCGTTGTTGCTCTTTTGCTTTCTGGGCTGCTGAGGGGCTCCCCGTTTGAGGACTTCACTCCGGGCTGTCCACGCCTCGGAGCTAGGGACTCGTGTGAGTCCACCCCCTGGTTGGTCGTGTGCAGTGACCACCAATGGTTTGGACGCTATGTCTCATAAGCGTGCCCAAGGCCCCTGCACTAGGCCTTGGTGACAGAACTTAGCTACTCGCGGGCAGTACATGTTTTAGGTCGCTGCCCAATGGACAACCGCGTAGCCGGCTGCCAACCCCCCGCAGGGGCGACCCCCTTACTTAGGTTTGGGTTGCCTTCCCCTCCCGGTGTGGTCGGGATGGTGATGGCTCCCGGGAGTGCATCAGGGAAGCATCCCTTCTATGTTGTGTGTAAGTGTGGCCTTGGTTGTTGCGTGTGTGGTGGGCGCCGTGTTGGCGTTGGGGTGTGGGGTCTTGGGCTCTTGGTGGTGCTCCATGTGTGTGCCTTGTTTGTGGGCGGCGGTGGCTGGGTGTGGGTGAAGTGCCCGTGTGGTGGGTTTGGCTCCCACCCTGGGTGTTGGGTGTTTGGCTGGTGTTGGTGCTCGCGGCGGGTGGTGTGGCTGTCCGCCACTGTTGTTGTGGTATACTACTTTGCTTTGCTCTTCTGTAGTTGTGTGCTGCTGCGTGCTGTTGTGTGCTGGCGAGTTTCATTGTGTGCCTCTGCCGGCTTTGGCCTGCAGTGCTTCGTTATGTGCTATGCTGCCTCTGCGTTGTGCGCTACGCTGCCTCCATGAGGCGCTGCGGCCGCGGCTACCCGGGCAGGGCCGCTCCTCCCGTGGGGGCCGAGTTCGGGCACCCTCCGAAGCGCTTGGACAGGGCCGCCCACCCATTGGCGGGGCCGAGTCCGAGCCCCCGGGGCCTGCCTGTGATTCTTGCGCGCGCGCGCCCCGTTTGTGGGCGGCGGTGGCTGTGCGTGGGTGTAGTGCCCGTGTGGTGGGTCTGCCCCCACACTGGGCGTTGGGTGTTGGGCTGGCGCTGGTGCTTGCGGCGGGTGGTGTGGCTGTCCGCCGCCATCATTGTGGTACACTGCTTTGCTTTGTTTTGCTGTACTTGTGTGCTGCGCGCTTTCGTGTGCTGGCAAATTTCGCTACGTGTCTCTGCCTGCTCTTCGGTGCTGCGCTGCCTTGTGCGCTGCGTTGCCTCCATGAGGTGTGGCAGCACTCTTCCCGTCGGGGCCGAGCCAAGGTAACCTCCGAAGTGCTTGGACAGGGCCGCCCACCCATTGGCGGGGCCGAATCCGAGCCTCCGGGGCCTGCCTACGAGGTTTGTGCACTGCTCTCCTTTGTGCGCCTCCGTCCGCTCCATGTGCTTGGGCGTCGTGTTGCCCTATGTTATTCTCATTTGCGTTGCGCTGCACGGTGCTGCATTCTGTTGGATCTGCATGCCTGGGCGTTTTGCTGAACTCCTTAACGCCTCCGGGAGGCTGCCGCGATTAACTGCGCTAGGCGATCCGTGGGCAGCAATCTGCCTGGTTGTGAGATCAGGACATGCTCTCCTGGTAGGTCCCTGTCTATGTGCACAACTGGTTGCCACTCTCCATGTGTGTAGCACACCCCATGTGGGTGGCAGCTACACTGCGGGGTATACACACCCACGGCCACGATGCGTACCCGGACCACCGGCATCATGAGTCCTGGGCATATGAGGTACCACACCTCACCCCTAGTCATGTTGGGCATCGGTGTTCGGGCCAGCTGCCACTCGCGGGCCCGCACTATACTTTTGTACTGTGCTTCCATGAAGTCCACGGTTGCGTATGCAAAGCGTCGTTGCATTGTCAACGTGTTTGGTTCCCCTGGCCTTCTGCCCTCCTGTCCGGGGTCGTGTGTTGCCGCTCCCCTATTGCAATGGCGTACCTCCCGTTGTTGGCGTCTGTCCCCTCTTTGTATGTCGGCATCATGTCGTCTTCGGGCCTTTGTGTCTAGCAATCCGTCCTTTGCCTTCCCTATTTGTTTGAATAGTCCCTCAGCCTTCTCCTTGTGGTGCGCGTTTTTGTCTGGGTGTAGCTTGACACTGAGCTGCTTGTATGCCCGCTTTATTTCCTCTGTTGTGGCCCCAAGGTACCGCACTCCTAGCACAGTTCCCTGGTAGTGTGTCTGGCATGTCCGCGACCGGGTCCCGCCCTCTAGTGTGTGGGACGGTTGGTTGATTGGCCCCCACCGGCTGGGGCTTGTGCTGAGGCTGGGGCTGGGGGCCATGTTTGTTGTTGGCCTCTCCAATCGGATGACATTCGCTCTCTTTACGCGAATTTCCCGTCCTTGTGTTTGCTGTGGCCCCTTTGTTATGCGCACCTGCACTCTGAAGCCGTCGTGCCCCACCACTATGGCCTCACATGCGTTGAATTCCATTTGCCGCAGCCCTTGCAGACGCACTGCTGATCCTGTCACAAAGTGCCCCGCGCTACTCACCACCACTGCTGCTGCGCCTGCTACCAATGCTAACACGGCCGCCTCCACGTGGCGGGCTGCCGTGTGGCCAGGTGGCGTCACCGGTGCGCTGTCATGCCTTTGTGCTCCTGCTCTCCTTGTTTGCAGGCTACTGGCTTGCTCCTGACTGCCCCTTCTACTGACATCACCTAAGGGCAGGTCGCTCAAGTGGTCGTGGGTGACTGCCACTGTTCTGCCTCCCTTTTGGTGGTCCAGTTTCACCAGAATCCGGCCATTCTCCTCCCCTTGGAGGATCCCTTTTGCTCCATTCAGTTCTGCCCTCCGCAACCCTGTGAGCCATACTTTTGTTCCTGGCCGCCACGTGTCCTGGGCCGCCACTTGCTCCCGTTTTTGTTTGACTATTGCTGCCCTTCGTTGTCTGGTGGCTTGGTTGTGGCTCTTCTGCCACTTTTTGAACCTGTGTACGAGCACCTGTGGGAGGTTGCACTCACACAATGCCCCTGTGTTTTGATTGATGCACTTCTGGTGCACTATGCCCCCACAGATACATTGTTTGGCGTTGCGCACGTACTTCCCGGTGGTCTTCACGTCTTCTCCACAGACCAGGCACTCCACACGTCCTTTTCCCGGCACTGTCCCTACTGACATAAAGTCCGCCTTCCACATGCGGCATTGCACACACAACCACACTCCTAATTGTCCCCCATCTCCGCCCGGCGGCGCGCACTGCCTGTGGTTCCATGTGCCACACCCATAGCATGTGTATCGTGGTTCTGCCCCCGGTGTAATGCATACTTCTGCATCACATCGCCTTGTGTTGCCGTCTTTTTGCCTTGTCTCCGGTGTTTGCTGGGTTTGTTGTGTCCCTTGCCTGTGGTCCTCCTCCTGTGCTTCTGCCCACCCATCCTCTTTGATAATCTGCGCAAGTGTATGTCCCTCCACTGTCTGGCCTGTGGTGTTCGCCATCTTGTCAAGCAGATTGCGCTTCATTCCTTGGCCGGTCTGTCGCGTCTCTTGTGGGTGCATTTCGTTCCAGACTCTCGCCAGAGCGTGGAATAGGCACAGCCCATCTGGTGGCGTCTCAAAGACCGTCGTCGTCTCCGGGAGCTCATCCTCTAACTGCCCTGCGCCCTGTCTCACCACTTTACGCCGGCCTGGTGCCTGGCGCCCCTACTCGCCCCCCCCTGCGCCCCCAGGGAATCGCTTGGAGTGGTGGCGAGGGGGGCGCGGGGTGCTGCACAACCATCGGCACCCTCCACTCCTCTACCCACAAGCCCAAACATTGCTTTCCTGCCCAACCGTCCCCCGTCAGATGCCGCTGACAAACAAAGAACATCCAGGAATTCAGGGTGCGGTGCGGCACACGTTCAACGAGTTCAAAATGCATGGCACTGAGACCAATGGTTCCTTAAAAAGAGGCAGATATTCACCGCCTACTTGTTGCTGGAGGGTCGCACGGCGGCTCCGTCAACATAATGGACCAACGGGTACACGTTTTACATGGCAGGCTCATGGCCTTGACGTCAGCGTACAGCGCTCCTCAAGGCACCAACGACTACTCGCCAGTGAAATCCACGAGCAATTGTGGGCATCAGCCTGTGGGAATCAACTGTTTAATCAATATGATACAATGTGGGCCCTGCGGGCAAGGGCCTCTAATAAGTGAGCACGAGAACAGATACTGCTGAGTTTGGTGATCTTTCTGGGGCTGCTGGATGCATGGTGCACGCAACAGCCCCAGAACGCCCCAGAGTCGTGCCTGAGCAAGCGCTCTTCCTGCGCCTAAGCCCGACCTCTTCGATCCTCCTCCGCCTTCCCTTGGATACTGTCTCCCCGCATTGTTCTCCACTTTCCACCTCAGTCCAGGGCAGGGGCTGGCCAGAAACAAAGCAGCAATGAATGGATAAAGGAATGGATGGATGGATGGGTGGATGATGGATTGGTGGAGGGGTGCGTGGAGGGATGTATGGAGGGTGATGGATGTGCGGATGGGTGGATGGATGGATGGATGGATGGATGGATGGATGGATGGATGGATGGATGGATGGATGGATGGATGGATGGATGGATGGATGGATGGATGGATGGATGGATGGATGGATGGATGGATGGATGACAACGGGGAAATGTGTTTTGGTGGGTGGGACAGTTGTCCCCGAGCTCAGACATCTCTCTGGGGGGGGGGGGGGGGTGCCAGAAAGGCTAAGTAAATCTGCTGGTCGGTACTTTCAGTTTTACGCACTGGTACGACGTTTTAGAAACAAACCGTTTGCCTTGCTTGTTCCACGCGACTGGGGAAAAGTATCTTCAAAGGTGAGAGTAGGACAGTTGTCCCTCTGCTCAATGGCCGCCACTGGTGCATGCATCACGGTGGCACGACATCTCAAAATCGACCGAGCATCACCGCATCCCCCGCCCACGACGCGGGTTGCCCAAGAATAGGCGCACTCACCGGACGCCAGCGCCACGTCACCCTGCATCCCGCGCATCGTCCCATCCGGCCGTGAGCACGGGGGCCGGGCTTACGCTCCTCGTCGGTGGGACGACGCAGGGAGAATGCAAATTTTCACCCTGGGCAGCTCAAAAATCGAAGTTTTCGAAACTTATTTTTTTGATATTGTGATCACCTAAAATGACCCTCCAAGCTATGTAAAGCATGTTTTAGGCAGTATTTCAGTGGTTTTCATTTTATTTGGGTATTGGGCGCTGTGTCATTGGGTGCCTTGTGGGGGGCGCAGACCAATGGAGACGGATCCGGTTTCCCGGCAGGTTCCCACCCTGTAGACCACCCCATCGGGGGTAGGGGACAGGTAGGACCGACCCTCCCAAGCCCCCCTGGTCTGGCGACAGCTCTGCTGTGCACAGAGATGCGTCGTGCAACGGGTTCACCACGATCAAAGCACTGCTGCAACATGACAGGAGTCGCCGTCCATGCCGCACCGCTGAGCCCGCTGCACGTGGGTGAGGGGCACGCAGTCGCTTGGTACATACAAAAACGCGGTCATGGACGGGAGTACAAGAGGCTTTTGCTTTGGCGCAGGGGGCTTCCACCAAAGCTGACATCACAGTGGGGCCAAGGGACCTCGTTTGGTAGGGCGGCTACGTTTGATGGGTGAGGGTGGAATGCCTGTCCCACTGCTCACCATTGCAGCTACTGGCCCGTAGCGTCCACTCCCTTACCAGCACTGTCAGGCCGCACATTCAGTCACCCCAAGCCGTGAAGCTTGGAGGGTGCCCTCCCCCACATCTGCAGGGCGTCGGATGAGTGAGCGATGGGTTTCGGGTTACGAAGCGTGACACATCACTTTTTTTTTGTCGGAGCAGAGGGCGGGGGGCGTTCTGGAGTTGAACTGCATTCACGTTGCAGTTCAAACGAATGGAAAACGCCGTCGCGGGCCAAACGAAGCGTGTTATGGAAGCTATTGCACCTGCTGCGTGTCGCCCGCGCACCCATCCACCCAGAACACATACGATAGAAAGCATGAGAAAAAATTGCACATACAAATGCGACAATGAAAGACGGAGCATTAATTTGACATGGCCGACTCGGTTGTTGGGATCACACAAGTCTGTCGCCCGCCAAACTGCGTGGGCAATCTTGCGAATGGCCAACGTAGTGCGCATCACATTGCCCTGAACCGCAGCAGGGGGCCAGTGAGGTCCGACCGAAGGTGGAGCCTTTACAAAGCACGCGACATGAAAAATGTGTGCAGACACACAAGGGGGCGAGTGATATCCTCCAAATCGATCGTGGAACATCTCGTTGCGGATTCCGCATTTCACTGCAGAGCGTAAGTCAGTGTAGGTCAAAAGCCGAATCCGACGTCGGGAAGACACGGGGGACGCTGAGCAAATGAGAGAGGGGGGGAGAGAGTGTGTGTGCGCGTGTGTGACGAGGGGGCTGTTGTATTGCAGAGGGCATTTGCCTGTTGAGGTCCCGGACGCCAATGCGAAGGGGAAGGGAGGGGGTTAGGGAGGGGTAGTGGATTACGGAGGGCAGTCGGTCCAACACACTCTTGTGTCGGGAGGGACAGGTCTCGTATTACGGAGGGCGTCACTGTGACGGGCAAACAGGCTGGCGCTGCGGGGGGGGGCGGGGGCGCCCACTGTAGACAGGTGCCATGAGGTTGAGTACTGGCTGGCCCGCCCCCCCCCCCCGCCCCAGAACTGAGGGTGTAGCGAGAAAAGAGGGAGGGAGGGAGGGAGGGAGGGAGGGAGGGAGGTGGGCGAGGGTGAACGGGGAAGAGAAGCGAAAGTAATTGGGGCAGGAGGGGGGGCGGGGGGTTGCGAGAAACAGAAGGGGGGAGGGGGGTCAAGAGCCCGGGTAGACGGGCTGATCCACAAGGGATGTCACCCGCTGTTGCTGTGGGCCCGACTGGAGAGGAATGGCACACCCGCCGCAGCAGCAGCCGCAGTTTTCAATGCGACGCGGAGCACTGCTCTGGCTTTCCTTTTATGGGACAGCCTTGTGACGGCAGCGCACAGTGGCAGCAGCACTGGCAGCACCAGCGAGAGCCACAGTAGCAGGAGCAGCACAGAACCGGCCGCAGACAACAGTAGCATGTGCTTCCCCCTCCAGGCTCCGGTCGACTGTTGTGGTGCCCTAACTGCCGGGGCGCTCTTGCCCCTGCCACCGTTCCTTTTTGCCGGTGGGCTCGGCTGTGCCACGAACTTCATTCGATCCGGGACCCTCGACGTAATGAAGCCCCGACAACGAGGCAACCGTGTGCTTGTCTCACGCAGGGGATCCCGACGCGAAGCGGCACCGGGCACCTGGCTCGGGTTGTCTTGCCCGCGACTTGCAACTCCGATGGGTCTCAGGTGACGAGACGAATGCCGAGAGGGTGGGGGATTATTCCGAATTGGCTGACTGACCAAAGATGGGCAGATTTAAGATGAACATTAAAACAACCGACGCTCTATTAACACGATGCTCTTGGAGCAGAAGACGAGCACTCCGGGCACCAACTCGGTGGCGGGTCGGGTGCCCGGGCATGTGCAGCCACTGCATAACGATGACCGTTGCCTCCCTCCTCCCTGACCGCTCCCTCCCCTGGTACCGAACCTGGACATCCTGAATACACAGCAATCCCACTGACCGCTGGTCCACGAGCGTCTCAGGTGCACGGCAATACCCTTGTGATGCTCAACACTCTTCAAACTCGCTCACTGCACGGCGCAGAAAATATCAGTCCTACTGGCACCAACTGGAAAAAGCGAGAAAGGTCGCAAATTCGGCTGAGGGCACAGCCTGCCTGCCACCCACCCCAACCGATTGCGGAATCAGGACGCCTTCCAGTTGGAGAAAAACTCGGACCGTCCAGTAGCCAGCTCAGTATTTAAGCACGCCATTGGACGGCAACCAACGGCCTTTGGAGGGTATCCAACGACCGTTGGAGGGGAACCGACGGCGGTGGTAGAGTAACCGACGGCGGTTGGAGGTCAACGTTTTTTTAACAGGAAAAAAAAGGGGAAACTCGTCCACTAAGAAACCCCCCGTGCGCCATCGCACAAGAAACTACCCCCGGGCCCCGGAGACATCCAGCGCCCCCCCCCCCCCCTAATAGTCGATGCGCCCCGCCACGAGGCTGTCCAAGGGCTCCCACACGACACTGGGGACGTCCATCTCGCAGTCTGGTTCCGCCAGGATCTGCTTCTCGTGCTTCGCGGCCTTCAGCGCCAGGGCCTGCGCCCGCTCGAACAGGGGCCCAAAGAAAGCCACGTCGCATTCGTCCGGGTCGGTACCCGCGTTGAGCAGCAGCATGTCGCCCTTGCAGAGCCCCACGTGCACCGGGAACTCCGCGCACAGGTCCGCCACTTCGTCCAGGAGCATTTCCTGCAACACGCACCACGACACATCCCCGTCGCCCACCTTTCTAGTCACTCCCCTGCCCCCCGTGTGTGACATTCCGTCTCGTTGTTGTTTCTTTACGGGGCCCCGGACAGTCACCCGTTCTTCCCTTCGCATGTTGCGTCGGGTCGCTGCGTTCTGTCAGCCGCTGCGGCCGGTGCTCCTGCGGGTGTCGTTTCCGCGTTCGCGGAGCCCAGTGGTTGGTGTGTTGGGGCTGTGCTGAATGTGGCATGGTGTGCCGTTTGTGCGTTAGCGGCGCCCAGGAGTTGGCGTATTGGGGGTTGTGCTGGTTGTTGCGGGGGTCGTTTGACTGTTTTTGCTGTCCCCACACCTCCGTCCTCAGGCCGTCCACAACCTGCCCCCCTGTGTGACCTTTCATCGGGTTGCGGTTTCTTTAGACAGTCACCTGTTCTTCCCTTCGTGTGCTGCGTCGGGTCCATGCGTTCTGACGGCCACTGTCGCTGGTGCTCCTTGTGGTGTCGTTTCCGCGTTAGCGGGGCCCGATAGTTGGTGCACTGGGGTTGTGCTGGCGGTTGCGAGGGTCGTTTTACGGTATTTGCTGCCCCCCCCCCCCCCCCTCCCTCCCTCAGCCACAATCTGGAGGCACCCCTCCACAACACGCACCACGGGTGTGGAACCAGAGTACCAACTTTTCAAGGCTTACCCCCCTCCGGACCCTCGGATCGATACCCGTGGGCAGCAGCACTTTTTCCGCTCACACAGTCGGCCGATCGGCATTCGGTGGTCCTGTTGTCTGAGATGCGCGGTTTGCCATGACGTGCGGTCGCTGGGGTGGAATGTGCGTGCGGTGTGTGGGGCATGCGGTTCAAAACCACGTGCTGCTGTGCCTCGTGCGCGTGACCTGTTCCAGACACCCGCCATATTCAGTCACTCCCAGGCCGTGACGCTTGGCGTGTGGGCCTCAGTGCCCTCCTGCACCTCAGGGCCTGAGGACCTCAGGGCAACGCCGCACGCTGAGACGTGGATGTGCTTGGCAGCAGGGTTTGTCACTGATTCGTACTTTTGAGAAAAAATGTCATTTGTACATATTCGTACATTTTCGTACCTATTCGTAATTCCCGGTTCTCCTCTAATTCGCACTTTTTCGTACTTTTTCGTACTTTTTCGTGTACGAATGGGCGACAAACCCTGTTGGCAGCCAGTCGGTGGGCCCATTGTATCGCCACCTTCATCGCCCCTCTGAACTGCCTCTGGAGTCGGGAGCACTCCCACGTGAGACGGCAGTACCAGCGCTGCGGAGGAGGCCGGGCGGGGGGCGGCGGGGGGGGGGCAGGGGGTTGGGGCATGCAATGCGGCGGGGGGTATCGAAGTCCCGCCGGTGGCAGAAGGGGGTACAGGGGGGTTTTGGCATGATGCCATGGTGTGATGATCTCGTCTGCAGCTGGCGGCGCCTACTGGCCGATCGCCATTCGCTGCCCTTCCCTTGGACCCTTTCCCTCCATAGGCGGTGGTGCCCATCGGCTTCTCACCACCCTTTGACCTTCCTCTTCCTCCCTGCACTAACCTTCCCTCTCCCCTATAGGTACAGGGCACAGGGGTACAGGGGGGGAGAGCGGGGGGTGCGGGCCCGTACCGGGGCCGGTGCGCGGGGCACGCGCAGGTGCCGGGGGCGGCCTGTGCTGTGTGGCAGTGCCGCGCCATGTCCCACCAAACAGACTCCTGAGCATGGTCCGCCATCCGCTCGGCGGGCGATGTTCGGTTGTATCTGATGTGCAAAGGATGGGCGCCAACGTGTCCACACAGGCTGTAGGCCCGTGGGTCCGGCCCCCCCGGAGTCTCATGACAAGGGGGGGGGGGGGGGCTGACGGGGGGAAAAGGTGAGCTGAGCGATGGCTCTAATGGGGGGTAGCCAGAAAGGGTGAGTAAATGTGCCGGTTGGCACCTCCGGGTGTGTGCACTGCTTGCGGGTTGGGGAGGGGACAAAGTGTACACAGACCATACACTGATAAGCAGTCATCAAGGTTTCCATTTTCAGACTTGCACCACCCCTGCATTGCCAGGTCTGGCTAGGCATGCTTTGGCCGGCGTTGGTGCAAAGGAATGCCAAACAAACTATGCACATTTGTCCGGGGATAGTGGAAGAAGCATTTAGCATTCACTTTTTGGTAACCGCTCGTGACCTCCTGTGCTGGTCAGCCTTCTCATTTTCAGCCATCATTGCATTCTTTTTCAGGGCGAGCTTTGTCTTGGTTGCATTCATTTTGCATTCAATGAATGATCGTATGGGTTACGCTAAGTGCTAAGTGTTCTTTCTTTTCCGCACTTTCCCAAATAGAATGATGGGACCGCGCCATAAGCTTAGCTTGCTGTGCTGCTTGCACCACATGAAACAGGCCATTCTGACCTTGCATGAAATTATGGCATTTTTGGGGTTCGTCAAACATTTAAACAACAAAGTACTGTGCCGTTGTCCTCACCACAGTGCTCCACACACCACAAGGTAAAATGTACTCAAAAGGATCGAGGCCACCCGTACCTCGCTGCGCATTTATGCCTTTGTGCCTGTTCATCTCCTGCCTGAGAAATCCACCACAGGGAACACAAAGCAGCCTTTGTGGTGTCTATTCAGTGACCGAGCTGTCCTGTGGCTGGCTCACCAAAAATGGTCTCTGCACTCATCGTTGATGCGCCGTGTGTCCTGGCAAAATCGGTAACGTGATCCCGCATCCATGCATGACCAAAAAGCTTGGCCCGTTGTCAACAATGCGGCGCCGTTCTAGCGAAAATCATGCAGGGGGTGCAGGGAAGTTGCGAGGGATAAAGAAATGGTGAGGATTTGGGACCGAATTGCCCATGCAGTGCCCATGTGTTTGCTGGGGCCCTGTATCCCAGAATGCAGCTGGCCCCACGCTTCGTCACCAGGCGCAATGATTATCAACATCAAGGCGGCGGTGTTGGCGTGCGAAGACGCGCGCGCGCGCACGCGCGCACTGCCGCAACGGTGCGGCTGC
Source organism: Eutreptiella sp. 'Long Island Sound 2002' (assembly GCA_964036045.1). Classification (NCBI taxonomy): domain Eukaryota; phylum Euglenozoa; class Euglenophyceae; order Eutreptiales; family Eutreptiaceae; genus Eutreptiella; species Eutreptiella sp. 'Long Island Sound 2002'. The sequence goes on from OZ038391.1 coordinate 8,291,272, forward strand.
AGTTTGGGGGCGAGTCCAGACCTGCCCGGAATAGAACGTGTAGCCCACGAGACATGGGCCGTAGTACCCGAGGATCTCGCCCCCTTGGCTAAGGAATCCGACGAGGGAGTTCAGAATGGGCCCTCTATGGGCGTTGGCGGCGCGGCCCCGCTGCAGGGCAGCAAACACCACCAACCCGCACCGGGCGTACGCCCCCGGCAGCAGCTGCGCGCCGGAGAGGAGGATGTCGTGCTGCAGCCGCGGTAACCAAGTCTGAAGGTTGTTGAAGTGCCGGGACAGCAGCCGGAGGACCTGTGTGGTGACGTTGGGCAAGAGGTAAGGTAAGGTAAGGGGCTTGGGCGTGCCCCAAGCTCCAGCGTAATGTTGCCCTCCTTATTTCCTCGCAGCATCCCTTCCGGCTCGTGGGGCCACAGACACCCTAGCGCCTGGGATACTGCGTTCCTGCTCAGAGCCGGAGTGGGATTCGAACTATGCACCTCTGGTTCAGGCGTCGCGTGCATGACAGCTGAACTACGCGACCTTGTACACGTGGAGCAAGAGGCGGGAAGGCCCGCCGCTGCCTGGCAATGCCTGGATGTCCTTGTTCTAAGGGTATCTCCGACAATCAACAGGTCCTTCAAGTGCAATGTCAAGCGGCAACTCAGAGTAGATGAGTGAACATTCACAGGGCTCTTTGGTGAGGGTGGGTGAGTCTTGGTGTGGGTGGGTGGGTCGTTTCACCCCCCTTCACCCCCCAAGTGCGGGCGCCATTTATCCCCCTTTTGAGGGGGAGAATTCGCGTAGCAGACCCCAACGTGTGGCATTAGATGTTCAACCCCTTGTAAAATCATCATTCTCGGAGGCGAAAGTATCCCCCAATGATGTTTTGATTTTGAGCCCCCCCACCGAATACCTCCGTATCGCTTTTTTTTTTTTCGGGGGGGGGCAACGGAGGTGGCCTGTTCGAGTATTGACCCCCGACCGGGTGCGAAAACTCTTGGGGGTCTGGAGGGGGGGGGGGGGTTCGCCGGGTCAGTCGCCGGGTCCCCGGGGGAGGGATCCGTGGGCACCCCATGACGCACTGAACATTTTGAACATACACAACTGGGGTAAAAACAATTTTCAGAAAAAAATTGCCCATCAACTCAGGCCCCCCATCAGCCAAGGTCCGACCCGGAGGTCAGGTCGGGGGTCAAAAATATTTTTTGTGTTTTTCACCCATTTTCTGAATTCTCCACACAACTCTGAGTACTTTGAGTGGGTGGACCCCACCTTCAGCATATGACTGGCTGGGGTACGGGGCTACTGCCTGAAGGGCTGTGGTACAGTGCTCATGGATGAAGCGTCAAAGCCGCGCAGCTCAGCCACAAGAGGCGCAATTGCCCGCCGATGCTCCAAGTGCACTGGAATACTCGTTGCCATGCTGTCATGTGCGCGCCGTGCAACTTTCTCTCCACGATCCCGGGCAGGGGCAGAAGCACGCATGAACAGGGGCAAGTGCACAAGCACTGGCTGGGGCATGGGCTGGGGCCTCCAATGAGCGGCGGACCCCCAGCCCCACCGTCGGGCCACACGGGCTTCCATCAGATCAGCTTCACGGGGGGGTGGCCGGGCCCGGTCCTTGTATGCGACCCCCCCCAGCCCCCCCCCCCCCGGGTTTTGAAAGATAGTGACCCCCCCCATGACCCCCGGCCAGACCCCCCCCCCAACCCCCGGCAGGAACACCCCCCACCCCCCCCCCCCCCCGATCCCCGGCAGGAATACCCCCCCCCCCAAGTTTTGAAAGATAGTTGGGGGGTGGGTCGCATCAGGACCGGTTGTAGTCGCCCCCCCGTGATCAGCTTATGATCGAAGTGTCGGGGACGCCACTTCAGCAATTTCTCCAAAACTGTCGGTCAACTCCTAATCACCGTTGCCCTGCACCATGAGACAAATGGTGCGGATCCGAACAGGGCTGCTGGGGCCGCATGGCCTTGGGCTGAGGCATTGGACACGGGCGGCGGCAGGGGAAGCGGAAGACCTCCCGCATCGGAGCCGTCTCTTGGCTGGTGCTGGCGTCCAGATCGGCAGTCTTCATGTGCCAGTCGCCAAAACTGCGAGGACAAACGCAACCCACATGCGCATCGCCACACGCGTCCTGAGTCACCCCTCGAGACGCACTCACTCCATTACCGTCTCCCACAACAGCCCAACCCCATCGCATCTCCGCACCTCTCGAGCGAAAACCGACGCACAGGGATGCCTTTCTCGCTGCAGAAAGGCGCCAACCCGTCACGTCTTGCTGTGCTTCACTGCAACTGATGAGTTTCGTCACGAACCGTGCTGCTTAGCTGATTGGGTTTTTGTACGCCATTGGAATCCGACGGGGTCAAGAACCGTTAAGAGGGGTTGGAGGGGGTTGGAGAAACCGGGTAGGGGCGGTTACTGGGGGGTGCAAACGCCGGTTGGGTGGAGGGTTGCAGTCTGAACTGGCCCCGTCTGTTCATGGCCAATCGTTCCATTTCTCACAAATTTCCCTGACAGCCCTTCCTTTTGCACAACCACGGCCGAACTCATGGGAAGCGACAGTCAGACGGAGATCTCGTGCTTAGACAAAGCCGTGCGTGTACACATCGCATCAAAACAAGTATAAGCGTTTTGCACACAGCGAACAACAGGGGGGGAGGCGGGGCTAATCGCAGTCACTCCACGCCAGCACAACCACTTAAGTTGTTCTGTCAATTTTCGTAGTGCAAACCCCCTCCCCTCTGTCCCCGCGGCCGTTTGGATGCACCACCTCCCAGAGCCCGCCAAGCCCCAACAGGGTGGCCCCAGGTGCTGTACAGGTGGAGCGAACTCCTGCTACGGTCACACACTCCCGGTTCATTTTTCCCAGTCGCCACAAGTCTTTTGCGTCTGGTTCGACCCCCAGAGCCGTGATGCTCCAGACACACAATTTGGGGCCCAGAGCACCTGTCACCAAGCAGGCGTCCGCTTTGTCTTGAACTGGCCATTTAAGGGCATGGATGAGCCAACGAACGGTGTGAGATTTGAGGTGGAATATGGATTGGTGGTCGGGAGCAACGTTCATCAGTGGCAGTACGGAGGTAACGGACAGTGTGGAACGATAGCTAAGGATGAGATTGATGGGAAGAGGAGCATTTGTATGTGTGACTGTGGATGGTCACATAGTGCACTCGGTGCCCACACAGTGCAGCCGCATTCCCAAAGAGTTGACGTCACGGAAGTTCAGACAGTCTACAGAGTTGCTCAGCCGACAAGGGTTTCTGGTCAGTGCACTAAGACTGCAGGCACCACCCTAAACCCGTACCTACCACTGCTCGTGTGCGTGGCGTGGCTAACTTGCAACGGGGGCGTAGCGAAGCCATTTCGGACCCCTGGCCCTGCAAACCACGACAAAAGAAAAAGAATGTGGGTGCCCTTGCCTCGGGGGGCCAGCACCACCACCGGCGACAATTCCACAATGCGCTTTTCGTACACTTGCGGGGCAAGGGCCGGAGGAAAAATTGTCTGGGCCCCAAATTGTGTGTCTGGGGCATCACGGCTCTGGGGGTCGAACCAGACACAAAAGACTTGTGGCGACTGGGAAAAATGAACCGGGAGTGGGTGACCGTAGCAGGAATTCGTTCCACCTGTACAGCACCTGGGGCCACCCTGTTGGGGCTTGGCGGGCTCTGGGAGGTGGTGCATCCAAACGGCCGTGGGGACAGAGGGGAGGGGGTTTGCACTACGAAAATTGAAAATTGCCAGAAAGCGCATATTTGCAACAGAAAATCGCGATTATGATTCACAAATTCGCAATTTTGGCAACACAATTTTAGCTCTTTTATTTCTTGAAACACGGTGACGCAGCCACACCACAGTGAATACAGACACAATATCAAATGTTGTGACTGGTACTACGCACAAATTTTCAGACACGGCGCACCCAACTCCCTCACCGAGGCAGCCACACACTCACGTATGCACGCACGCATGCACGCCAGGCCATTGTTTACAGGCCGCCTTGGGTAGGGGGGGGGGGGTCGTTTGGGCCCCTGGGCAGCCCGGGCCGACTCCCCCTACCCCCCCCCCCCCACCCCAGATTAGAAAAACTGGCCTCCGCAGAAAAATGAAATGTATTAAAGAGGTCGGAAATTTGAGGCCGATTTGAGGTACACAAACTCTTTTCTCGGCTTCTGAACCCCCGCCCCCCTGGGGGGTCTGCCACTAAGCAATGGCCCGATGCACGCACGCAGTCACTCATTCACGCACGCACCCACGCAAGCACTCCCTCAGCCCGTCTCATCGCGCCCTGCATTTCCGCTTCGCTCGGGCCCCCCCCGCTCTCTCCGCCACCTGCGCGCGCCATGGTGCACCAGCCGGGACATGACAATGGTCACGTTGTGGTGCCGGGGGTCGCCGTGGATGGCCGCGAACACGGCCTTGACCTCCGCCGGCGGCCCCTCCAGGTACTGCAGGAAGTACGGGTTGGTGTAGAGCAGGAACCCGGTCACGCCGCGCTGCGCGTTCTTGGCGCTCGCGCGCTGGCCGAGCTCCGTGAGCTCCGCAGACGTGAGCAGGTGGTGGTCGGACTTCATGGAGATGTAGATGATGTTGAGCAGCTGCGATTCGCCCACTCCGCTCTGCACTGAGACGGTCCGACGCGCGCGCGGCGCTCTCGAGGCGCGGCGCTTCTTCCGTTCCTTCTTTTTCTTGTAGGCCTGAGGAGCCACAAATGGAGAAAGCCCGAGTATTGAAGGGAGGCTCGGGATCAGGCGAGGCCCTACTGCCTCACCACGCTGCCTACATGCAGCCCAGTAGGCAGCCTCAGCAACCTGCCACATGCTGTGTGGTGCCCTGCCTACATGTAGCCCCTGACGCGCAAAATTGTGTTTGTTGGGGGCCGGGACCACTCCCGGCAGGTCCTGGCGCAGAAAATGACGCGCACAAATGTGTTCGCCAGGGGGCAGTGACCACTCCCGGCAGGTCCGGGCGCA